>CM074948.1:11719620-11732013 GCA_037577455.1 Pangasius macronema | reverse complement strand
GTGTGATTCAGGGGAAGGAGAAATCAGAAGCAAGATTATCTTTTCTAATCCACCAAAATGGGGAACACTGGGCTGCCCGGTGACTGTCATGAGATGAATGCAGTATTCTATCTATTTATTTATTATATTTGACCTTGTGTTATACTTCTGTTTGATATCATTATTGGAGACAGGTTGACTAGAGTGTAATGCATATCCATCTGCACCTACATATATGCAGTCATCATCCAGCCATCCATGTAGCCTGCTATCCACCCATTCATCCATCCATCCAGGTATCCATCCATCCAACCAACCAACCAAACAACTAGGTATCTATCCATCCATTCATCTATCCATCCAACCAGGTATCCATCCATCCATACATCCATCCACCAATCATAACAACTAGGTATCCATCCATCCATACATCCATCCACCAATCATAACAACTAGGTATCTATCCATACATCCATCCATCCATTCATCTATCCATCCAACCAGGTATCCATCCACCAATCCATCCATCAATCTATCCAGGTATCCAGCCATGCATCCAACCAACCAACTAGGTATCTATCCATTCATCCATTCCTCCATCCACCCATCCAAACAACTAAGTATCCATCCATCCATCCATCCATCCATCCATCCATCCATCCATCCATCCATCCATCACAGCTTTCTAGTAAGCTAGAGTCAGAGCACTGTGTCATCTAGGAGACAGTGCCCCTGGAGCAACTGAAAATTATGGGCCTTCTCACACTCACACTACAGTAGCAGCTTTGGATACATTCATCTGTTTATTTCATTCTTCCATCTATTCATCCAGAGGTCCATTTATTTTTTTTAATCTATCCATTATTCCATCCTTGCCTCCAACTATATGTATTTATCAGCCAACCATCCACTCATTAATTCATCCAGAGATCAAAATATCTGTCCCATCCATCTGTCCATCTGTCCATCCATCTATCCATCCAATCATCTACCCACCCATCTTTAGAATCTTTTAAGAATGATTATGTAATTTGTCATTTGATAAACAGCGTTCTCTACATTTCTTATCACCGCCAATTGCACCAATGGCAAAATGGTTTAAATCTACACGAGCCACCTGTTGTGAAATATTCTCATATTCAGATTTGCATTCTTGTATAAATAAACACATATTAAGAGTCCATATTCTCCCAGTCTTACATTACAGGTAGTAAAATAATTTCACTCCATTATTTCCAAACAGAGAAACAGATTATATATAAGAATATGTAATATCACACACACACACACACACACACACACAGATTAAACTAGACTAAAATCACAGTATATGTGTATGTATGAGCATATTTTTGATATTTTGCAATCCATACTTGTCTGTGTGTATCAGTGTGCATGAATGAGTGTATGACTGTTTTGTTTGTTATCTAATTGAGCTGAGATATTAGCCAGTGGACTGAACAGTGCTGAAGAACTGAGTTTATATTCTCTGGCATTTTGATTGTGAGGAAGGAACTTTGTCATTTGACTGAAACGAGAGAGGAGTAGAATATCAATCATTTCCCACATTCCCATAGACCCCCCTCCCTTCCTCCCATCCGTGCTCTCTTTCTCATTCGGAGGCCCTACATCCTCCATTTTCTCTGCACCAGTCTGCCACCCCTGACTGACTGGATTTCTCCTGCACAGAAACCCAGAGCTTTCTCCACTTTCTCTGCAATGCTGACACTCTGAAATGGTGCATGGAGAGAAAGAGAGAATAGCTGGAGTATAAAAAGTAAAGAAAGGGAGGGGGGTGGGGGGATGTGGCCTTGGCATTTGTAGTGGACAGAGAGCCACTGTTTCCGTTGCAGACCTTGGAAAGACAGGAATAAAAGAGAGAAGTTTGATGTATTCACTCTATCCTTTCATTGTGTCTTCTTCTGTAGTGAATCTTCCTCTGTTTCTCTCTCATCTTCAGTGTTTCACAAAGCACACTATTGACTGAACTGAGCTGTGGGTGCCTTTTTCGTCATGGTCCATTTCATCATGGAAATTACAGTGTTACAAGTATATGCAAGGATAGCTGCAGTGTGTGTGTGAGTATATGTGTGTGTGAGAGAAAGAGAGAGAGAGATCTGAGGCTGAAATCAGAAAGATGGCAGTCATTTGCCACTGTAGATGATTCATCTAGCCGTTGTCATTATAGTCAATTCACTCACTCTCACATGCCGTTACTCTCACCGTGGACTGGGTGCCACATGTCAGCAATCAGGCAGTGTGTAGGCTGGAGTAGTGAAACATTTCCAACAATCACACATCTGAGTCTTTTTTTTCCCTGTTTGCTTAATTTCAAAAGGCATTTTACTGGGAATATAATGTAGTACATTAGACACTCAGTTTCATTATATCATATGTTATTTCTGTTATTATCTGGGGAATATAGTGAATAGGAAGCAAATTGGGATTCAACCTAAATGTTTATGGGTAGTGGTTGAAATAATAATAATAAAAAAGTAACAACTGTAAAATCCACTTAAATATCAGCAACAACATCATCAACAACAACAAATAAAATTTGGGCTCCTCATCATTTTCTTTGCTTAAGACAGGTGCAGAATTGTAATTTGTGGTGCGTATGATAAACTTTAAACGTTGCAAGGCAAACCACAGGTTTATAGAAATTATAATATGTCATCATTCAAGTCTAATAATAGATGGATTAAAAAATATGCTGCTATTTTATTTGAGGTTATATGTTGAGGTTTTCTGTAAAGAGACGTTAATTTAACATTTAAGGAAGGAGTCTCCAGTGTCAGCAATTGGAAAAGTGATAGTTTTCTCAGTGACATAATGGAGAGAAAGAAGAGACAGGCTGGTGAGGAAATGACAGCGCAAGTGATGACAGGAGGCTCGTGGATGTACCACAACATTAAACGTGACTGTAAGCTTAAATAGTTATAGTACATATATATATATAATCATAATGAACTTTTGTGGTGTAAGAGGATAAAACACTTCGGGTGTTTTAGATTACAGGCTCATTAATGTTTAAAAATCATTCGAATGTTAAATCTTTTGCAAAGTTCAAACTTTGCAACTTTTATAGGACTTTGACAGCAGTCGTAGGCAGTTTAGACAACACACACACACATACACACACACGCACATACACACATATGCCAGCCCTTACTCTGTGAATACTCTGTTCACACCCGCCTTGCCTCAGAATCGCTAGCTGGCAGTGGAAGGAGGATGTGTATAAAATAAGACTGTGTGTGTGTGTGTGTGTGTCTGAGCGTGTGTGTGTGTGTAGATATTTTTGTTGTATCGGTATAGTTAGAATCTGATGTATTTTTTTTCGTACCTAGACTACTGAGAAGTAGCAAGAGAAACAAAGAAACCCATCCAGAACCTTTACAACAAAATGGACGTTTTGCCAGGATGAAGTGGCACCTTTCATCCTTTATTCTTTCACCTCTTATGCCTTTTTTCCCCTTCTCTCTCCTCTTGTTGCATCCCCTCCCTCCTGTTCTGTTCCTCAGCAGTCAATAATGAGAATTGCCATGGCTGAATGGATTAGAGCTTTCTCCTCTGGGCTTCTGCTTGTTTGTTTGAAGCCGCTGAAGTGTCAAGTGAAACGGCTCAGGCCATTTTCTACCTGCCACCTCACCTTAGCCTTCTCCACCCACTACTGCACACACACACACATGTGACCCATGCCTCCACCACATGACTCCTGTCCATGCTATGGGTCTCCCTCATCCTGTTCCTAACTCATGAGAACCAGTGTGAAGATGTTACATGTGTAGATTTTAGTGCACCAAAATGTCCTATAGTTCTAGCCTAAAGCTGACTGTAAGCTTCAGGTCAGGGGAATCAATATAAAGCACACACACAACTCACACACACATAGACACACACCACTATCCAATCAATATCATTAAAAAAGGATGCCTATGCCTCATTGAGAGAGAGAGAGAGAGTATCACAGCTCTCGGCTGCTCATGTTTTATTAATAAGGCCTCATTATGCGTTGCGGTATTTCAAGTGAATATTCTCTCTTCTCACACTGTTTCCTCTTTTTTTTTCCATCTCTTTCTCTTCCTTCTTTTGTATGCAAAACATCCTTCTGATTCTCCGTTTAGATTTTGGCAGTGACACACCGTGATCAAAGATTGAACAAGGATCGCACACATTATTTCCCTGCATTTAAATTAGCAAAAGAGTGAAAAAAAAATGTGTTGAATATGAGTTTAGTATGGACATCATGGATCTGTTTTTTTTTCCTTTTCAGCCATTATTCAAAGGCGTCCAAATGCATTTCGGCAGATCAGGTCTTAGAAAAAACAGCAACGTATGTAACCCCTTTCAAAAGGTATTGCTAACATCTTGAGTTCAGTTTAGACTCAAACCATATGACACATATCTGCTAGCTTTAAGCCATTTTTAGCTTTAATATATCCTACTACCTCCAAGGAAGGTAGCATCATTTTGGTCTCTGCTTAATCCCATGCTTTGTTTTAATGTGCTTTTGTCATCATGTAAACATCATACGCATGTTTTGTCTACCGGGCACGTGCTAAAGGCCAACTTGGCTAATGGTTTCTGCTTTTCATACACCGATAAACAAAGTGTCAGCCAGAGACTGAGCAGTGGAACCCAATCCAAATACTGTAGTACTTCATACATTCACACACTCATATATGCACACGCACGCACACACACACACACACACATACATACACGCACACGGACACATGTCTGGGTGTTAGCACTTAGAATGATTGTCTTAGACAAACATGCAAATATAGCACTTCGACATTTGCGTGACGCGTCAATATTCCTCTGCGCCATTTTCTAGGACTGTGCCTTAAGTCAACAAGCTGCTGCCTCACGTCTTTAAAAGCTCACTGCTTTCTTTAACCTCCAAAGTGCCATATGGATTCCATTTTCTACATATATCCAAAGTAATGTACAGGCTGTGTGAAGGCTGTGTGAAGGCTGTGTGAAGGCTGCACTGCCCACAACAAGTACAGCACACAGTATTTGCTTTTATCTTGCTTTTTGCTTGATGGCTTTGCAGTGTTGCCAGCACCTATTCAAATGCAGCGGTACTCATTTTCTCAGTCTGTCAAGCTGGACTATGAAACACTCACCCATTTGAGGTCAATACGGGTATTGCTGTAGAGGAAAAAGCACTTAGTTAGATCAGCATTCTAAAGGTAAAATCACAGTAATCTTAACGCGGAAAATGAGGGGAAAAAATCGAACAGTCTGGCAAAATGTGCTGTAGGCAGATATGGATTAAACACCTAAAGCCTTATCTAAAGGTATTCATGTAAAGGTACTGTTAATAACAGTTAAATAAATAATAACAGACTCAATTAAAAGTAGTCCTTCAAAAAAAAAACGTAGAGGTGATCAGATCAAACCGATTCAATGTAAATAAACTATTTATGAATATGTATTATCACATATCACATGTACTCTATTATACAAAAGGAATCATTCGTGACAGAACCAGGTGACGTGGCTAATCGCGTGATCATAGACTAAGCGAGTCAAATTCCTACACTATGCATTTCTATCACATTGATCACAGAAGGTGAAAATAAAGTCTCCTTCCTAATCAAAGAACACCACATGAGGAAATATCATTGTTTTTTTCTCAGAAATGGTAGTGTTTAGGATCCGGTTTGATTTATTTAACCACAGTGATCCACCTTCTTTAACTGTTCACAGAGGATTTTTTTCACTCATCCAACACACAGTGAGGCCACGATACACTCACGCGCAACTTTATTAAGAACATCTGTACACCTGCTCGTTCATGCAATTATCCTGTGGCAACAGAGCAGTGCACAGAATCATGCAGATACAGGTCAGGAGCTGCAGTTAATGTTCTCATCAGACATCCGAATGGGGAAAATCTCAATGACTTTGCCCGTGGCATGGTTGTTGGTGCCAGGTGTGCTGGTTTGAGTATTTCAGAAACTTTCTGGGATTTTCACACATAACAGTCTCTAGAGTTTACACAGAATGGTGTGAAAAACAAAGAGAAGATCCAGTGAGTGGCATTTCTGTGGGCAGAAAAACCTTGTTGATTAGAGAGGTCCGAGGAGAATGGCCCGGCTGGGTCAAGCTGACAGGAAGGCTACGGTAACTCACATAACCACGCTTACAACCCCTGTGAATAGAAAAGCCTCTTAGAACGCATAACACATCAATGGGCTTCAACAGGAGAAGACCAAGAACAGGAAAGTGAAGCTACAGTGGGCACAGGCTCAGACTCATCTGTATGCTGGAGTGTGAGAAGAACTTTATTTTTTTACAAGCTGCAAGTTTCAACTAAATGTAATAATTTAAATAACTTCTAAGTGCTAAAGGAAAAAAATTGGTCAAGGTACAATTGCTAGGATTAGTTCATCAGTTTAAAAAAAAAATGATTTGCACAAATACGACTGCTTAATCAAAGAGCATAATATGCAGTCAAACATGTTAGATGTTGATGGTTCTGATAAAAAGCTTTGCTCTAAGCAGGTGAGGGAAGGTCTTCCTATCCAATTAAACTGTGCTAATCCATAACTGGAGATTAGTATCAGGATGGATACTGACACACACACACACACACACACGCACATCGATCCAGGTGTTTGTTTGTGTGTGTGTGTGTGTGTGTGTGTGTGTGTTGTTGAGGGAGGGGGGGATAAACAGGGGATTTGTCAAGGAAGAGTGGGAATTGTTCTGTCCAGTGAATGCTTTTCTTCACTCATCACCTCTTTAGTTAAGAAAAAATCATACAGCTGGTCTCTGACTTATTCATGGAAGTTTTTTTGGCAAGGTTTTTTTTTTCCCCCATCTATTTCTTTCAATATCCTTCTCCCACCACGACCATTGCTCTCTTCTCTCTTCTCTCCAAATGCTGTTCTAAGGATAGTTGCAGGGCTCAAATTAATTTTATCTCGCTAATTCCTTTTGAAACTGAGTATGTGTGTGTGTGTGTGTGTGCAGGGAAAAAAAAAAAAGACCAAGGGATGAGGGATAAAGCATCAAGGCTCGTGTTTGAGTTTCTAATTGCACAAGCCTATAATATGACCTGGGGACAGGAGAGATTCCTGCCTTCTGAAAAATTAAGCAGCCAGTGCTTTCTCTGCACATTAGACCATCACTGCGCTTCTCAGCCTCAGTACCAGATACTCTTCCTCACTAATCTGAAACCATAATGGATTGGTTAGATTTGCACAAGCAAAAGCAACTCAGTCAGCTGGATAAGTGTGATTGGAAATAAACCATTGATAGCGCACTGGGATAATGTAAAGCAGTCCAAACTCTGGGGACGTGTTCATTTGGACACAGCGAGGAGAGACTATTCAGTACTATTAGGCTGGATCTGTGCTGCCTCTGTGGCTATTACAGTAGCACACTGCAGTTTAGCAGGAGAGCAAAGTGCTATTCACAGACACACAGCTCTCAGAGGAACTCCTGTTCTGCTCCCTATGGGGAACGCGCGATTCTGAATACAGCACATAGCTATTTGGTTTATTATTTTATGTTTAGTTGTGCATTGAATAGTAGATATTTTCCTTCAACTACATCGTCATAACTGTGCTGAGAACTATAGCACAAACTGTATGCCTTTCCAGTAACTGCTTTAGAAAGGTAATGAAAATACATTTATTTAATTTTGGTCAAAATAGTGATTGATGGGTAAAAAGTCAAAAGTAGCATTGTTTGATTAATTATACCCAATCATTAAAAAAAACTACAACTACATTAAAACTACAGAAAGTTTCGGGCTTGCTGTTACAGTAACCACAACACTGAATATTCGGAGTATTATATATACATTCCAGAGTGTTTCATTCCTTTTACACCACAGCAGTTTGTGAACGTGTACTATTTTTAATATATTATATACTGTTTATATTTAAATTTAATGCCGTGTAATGCTTCTTTAGACGAGTTCCTGTTTTCACTTACATTGTGACCGCTATAAACTGTCTTTCCCTCACTAGTCTCTCTTTTCTTCTCTCTCTGTCTTTCCATTGAATTTAATCAAACGAAGAAATTGCAGTTTGTAGTGTTACAGAGAAACTGCTAAGCCCTCCGTACTGAACGCTCTCCTGTGGCAGAAAATTTACTGCTACACAGTACTGACACCTGAATCTCCTTCCATAAGTGTTACAGGAAACGTCATCCTCTCGACTACTTTACATTTTCCTTTTCTAAAGAACAACACATTTTTAATAAGATTTGTTTTGTACGTCCTTGTGAATTAGCTGTTACTGTAGAAACAAAATGTCAGTGCTGATGATGTAGAAAATTAATCAACACCTTCTGATGAAGGTCAGTAATTCAGTACTGCTGTAGTATAAAACATTTTAATTCGTTTTGCAAATGAACTCTAAGGAAGAAATGCTAAGAATGTAAACACTAGCGAAGACTAGTAATATTATCATTAGCCAATTATGTGCTTACCAATTATGCACTTACCATATCGTTCACTGTCACTGTTGATGTAAATGTGGCAGTACATCCTTATTAGCATATAACTTATACTCTATATAATAATAATAATAAACCCTTTAAAGATTAAATGTACCTAATGCAGTTGTGTCTGTATTATAACATGCTTAAGCTACTTTCATGCGTGCCCTCATGCGTACATTCAATTCAATTCAATTCATTTTTATTTGTATAGCGCTTTTTTACAAAGGTCATTGTCTCAAAGCAGCTTTACANGGAACCAGACTCAACAGAGAACCCATCCTCATATGGGTTTACACTGTGTGTGTGTGTGTGTGTGTGTGTGTGTGTGTACAATGTGCGTTAGTGTGGTGCCGGTGGACAGGTCCAGAGTGAAGGGGGGAGGTCTGGATCACCAGCAGCTCAGGAGTGTAGTGTATACATCTTTCTCAGGTTGTTGACAATGATAATTAACTGTGATCAGTGGTCATGTGACCAATTATAATGGCAACATTCAAAGGTCCTTATGAAGCCAGACAACATACTGTATAATCAAATGTACTGTATATATTAATTTTTTAATTAACAAAAAACAGGTTTGGATTAAACCTGGTCCTCATATTAGTATCACAGTAATTGTCTTTTTTTTTCTGCCAGAAATCTTTCAGAGATCTTTCAGAAATAACACTATCCATTCCTTCAGGCAGTTTTGTTACTGAGCATTAAGAGACATGGACATCATGTGCATAATAATGGCAGAACTGAAATAGCAAATGTGTCTGGTCTTCACTGTAAGCAGACAGCCACAGTGAAGTCACTCACATGGCATCAAGAATTGTCCCACAACGTGTGCATGTGAACGTGTCCATATATCCAGCTCATTTAAAGACATTGTCTGAGTCATGTGAATCAACTCAGAAGGTGGTACAGAACATCTTAGGCTGCAAGGCATTGCTGCAGCTTGCTCTGTCCCACAGCAGTCACAGCTGCCTTATCAGCTGTACGTGAAATACATCAACATGCTGTGCACTAACTCTTACTGCTTAATATATGTATAGCCAAGGCAGTGTGTGGAGATATCTTTCATGTATTACATGCATTGCAGATTTATTTTAACATTTCCAAAGTGCTCCAAATAACATCCCTTACATGGATGCACACTGTGTTAATAGTGGCAGCAGATACAAATTCCTGTCCACCTTACAGTGTTGACACAGAGCAGACATCGTGATGTATGTGAGGTATGAGTTATGGGATGCCGCAAATATTCCACTGGTTCACTAGCTCTGCTGTGAAATCAGTGCTCCACTCCAGGCGTAGAGTGCACACAAATAAAAACCTGTGATATATTCACATACATTAGAACCCCATTTCTGCTGCGAATGAGCTTGAGCTGCCATAATTAGTGATTTGAAGTAGGCATTTGCAATGGAATAGGCTGAACTGTTAGATGAAATGGATTGTACATTTAATCATTTGGCAAAGCAACTTACAAATGAGATAGAAAACCAACCCTGGAAAGCAATTGAGGTTTAAGGGTCTTGCTCAAGCACTCAACAGTGTTTCACTGAGATTTTTTTTTATTTATCGTACTATTACCAGCACAGAATCTAATCACAATGTGAAATGAAAATGTAATATATGCTGTACTTCTTAACCAGAAGAGGATGAGTTTCTATTGGAGTCTGGTTCGGGTTCTTCCTCATGTTTTCTCAGGGAGTTTTTCCTTGCCACTTTTGCCTCTGGCTTGCTCATTATGGGTCTGCATCCAGATTTCTGCAATGCTGCTAAGATTATTTTATTCATCTTGTTTTGAGTGACTTGTGAAATAAATATGGTGTCAAATATAAATCCTCACCTCATGTTGCTCCTTGCTAATTGGCATCATCGCGACCAGAGTGTGAACCGACTTAGTATTTTTGCCTTTTATGATGACTGGGTGTGGGGGAGATAGAGGTGACACATGAAATGATATGACTGTTATTTTATTTTAAACACTTGGTGAGTGCACATTAGACATAGTCAGCATTGAATTGCCACACTTTAGAGGAAGATTACTGTCAAAAGGGGGAAAAAAATCTTCCCACACATGTGAATCTCTCACAGATGAGCCTAACCAGGGACATGAGCCAAGTTGAAGGAGGTCAGTTTGATTCCAGGTGGCTCTAACCACTGTACAGATGTTTGACTAATGTGTGTTATTGTAACTAGCCAGACTATTTGTGCTCACTCCAAATGCTCCATATACAATGTGTGTCTGTGTACTTCTGTGCATGTGTGAAAAAAGGGGTGCAGGAAGCTTCGGTTTCAAACAGCAAAACTGCATTAGCTGCTGAATCGAGTTTTCATTAGGTTTGACCTGCTTTTCCTCCGACTGCGACGAATCAAACTGAAATCCCCTCTGTTCCTATGGAGCATTTTTAAAGGTCACCGATCAGAAACTCACCAATCACTTTACAGTGTTTAAATAAACAATGACGTTTAAATAAGCAATGGCAATGGTACATGCGAATTTGCTTTGCTAATACGCAACACTGCTGAACTTCAAAGAAACTGGTCTGTAATGATTCGTGCTGCTTTGGTTTCCGATATTCACACGGGGTTAAATTATCCTGATCTTGTATTAGCATATAGCCACGTTCACGGCTCATTATAGTAGTCTAGAGGATTCTGATAATCTTCTAACTGCTTGCTTTCTTTGCATGTGTGCGACTGTGTGTGTATGTGAGAGAGGAAAGGGGTGAAAAGAGATGGACAGACAGAGTAATCAGATTTCTACCCTAATCCTTGGACTAGCTGGACACAGCAGGGAATCTGCTAAAAAATGTCTTTGCAGCTGTTGAATATATGAATAAGCATTTTGGATTTATCACATGGCAATGCTCTCCTGATGCATGACATATTAAAGAGACGATAACCAGACTGCTTCTGGACTGCTTGTAGATAGGCTGCAGTAAATTTTGCAGGTGAGAGTTTATATAACGTACGTCTGCTCAGCTTTTCACATGTGCTCGGTATGTATGTACTGTTTGTTCCCGAGATGAAATTGACAAATGTTTGGCTGAGTGTGACTCCAAAACCTATTTTGGAAAACCAGCACATGCTACAGGGATGAATGGCAGTAACTACAATCCCTACAACAACAGTTAAACTAATTTTCACCATTTTTAGTCACAAAATCACGTTTGTGAAGCTACAAGTGGCTAATCAGCAGCTTACCATCAAACAATAATCATCAAATGCAATAATCAGATTCGGATAAAGGAACAGCTGGGCCATATGTAATGTGTCCTTACTCTGTGTTTGTCCGTGTGCGCGTAAAGCACTTATCGCATCACCCCATCTTGTGTTGCAGTAATAATGGCTGCATTGTGATTACCTGTCGTCCATGAACAGGTGGAGCACCTCGTTTCCCTTCACTTCCCTCCCCCCATCTCTAGCCCTTTCTCCATCACTCCCTCACCTGCTAACTCGAGCAGTGAGGCTGGCGTGTCATTCGATCCATCTGGCCCCATGCGACTCTCAGTGCACCTGCTCGCTCACTCGCTCGCTCGCTTGTGTGTTCCTCTCTCAGCAGACTGCTCATAATGGGAGAAACAGGAAAAAACATACGGTACAGGATTAGATGGCTAGATTAAGAGTGGTGATTAGATGGTTAGCTTTGATTAGATTAATGGGGTTAAAAAAAATGGAAAATACATTTACCAGCTTCGTTTTTTTAATTGTTTATTTATAAGCATATCAGTGTGACTGAAAAGAAGCATGTCAATCAACACGCATATCAACTTGAGTTTATTAAGCTAATAAAATTGCTCTGCATAAACACACAGTTCAGCACAAAAGTTCATTTAATGGCCAGAAAAGTGTAAATGTGTAAGCGTGTCTCAAGATAAACTGCTTAAATTACTTCTAATTTTCTACTGACTGAATTTGTAATATGTAATATATATATATATATATATATAT
>CM074948.1:11692282-11707571 GCA_037577455.1 Pangasius macronema | reverse complement strand
TCATCCAAGTATTAAAATTATGGTTATATTTACAATTATGTCACTTTGTCCAAATACCTTTGAGCCCCTGAAAATGTTACTTTGGTACTTTGTTTAAAATGGCTGTAATTCCTAAATGGTAAATGCCATATATTTGTGGAGAGTCTTAAAATAAAGCTGAAAGTCTACACTTCAATCACATGTTGATTGTTTTATTTTTTTTCAAATCTATTGTGGTGGTGTATAAAGGCAAAATCACAAAAGCTCTGTCATTATCCAAGTACTTCTGGACATGACTGTATATATATATATATATTTTTTTTTTTCCCCCCAGCTATACCCCCTACAGGCTTCTGTTTAATCATGCAACAAGCGACTATTCAAGTGAATATTCATTTCATTCCAGGAATATTCTTTTTGTAATTACACAGAAACATCATTTCTGAATAAGTTTGCTGCATTATTAAGTAAATAAATATATATTATTATAAATAAATCACTGCACTGCGTGAATCCAGACGCAAATGTGTGTCTAGGTTTCAGGCCTGTTAAATATTATAGGCTTGGACTGGTGCTAAGATGACGCTGGAATGATGCCTGTGAACTGTAATCATCTCTGAATAATGACATACAATAATAACAAAGATGCTGAACTGCTATCACGCCATCAGCCAGTGACACTGCGTAAGTGTGCACGTGTGTGGGGGTGTGAGAGTGGTTGTGAGAAAGAGGATGTGATGAATGAGCTTTATGTGTGTCATGAGTGAACTGAGTAAGAAGACATTCTGTGTGTGTGTGTGTGTGTGTGTGTGTGTGTGTGTGTGTGTGTGTCCACCTCTGTGGCTAACCTTTACACACTCCTTCGCTTTTCCACTCCTAATTTATTAGAATACAAATGTCAAGGTTATAGTGACGTGTCAAATCAGAGGCACAATTTGGAGTAATGAGGAGCGTTGAAGCGCTCTGTCAGAGAAGCAGTGAGTGAAAAAGAAGGAGGTGGAAAAAATCGCAGAGAGTGAATGATGGCACTCTGTCGCCTTTAATATTCTGGAAAGCAAGAGTGACAGAGCAGGGAGACAGGAGAGAGGGGGGCAGACCGCGAGGAACTAAAAAAAGAATGCAAGGCCATTAGGATTTATATCACATTCGCTACTTCTTTTCTTTATTGGACAGTTCTCAAGTACGCTGCTTACAGTTCTACCTTTTTTTTCTCCCAACAAACAGATATTCAAAGAGTAATTCTCTTCATCCCTACTGTCATGCTGCCCTCTTTTGTAGAATAAGTCAACACCTTTTTTTTCAGTCAGTGGTTGGTCGTCTTGTTACCGATGAGTATGCGTTGGTGTTTTGCGTATGTGAGAGTGAGAAAGAGAGAAAGAGAGAAGATGAAGGCGTGCGTAATTATTACAATATTTTGGCCCCTTTGTTAAGTGATGCTAAAAGGGTGAGAGAGAGAGAGAGAGAGAGAGAGAGAGAGAGAGAGGAAACGAAAGGAAAAAAAAACAGAGGAAAGCAGGAACACTTTTCATCTCTCTTCTTCCAACCTGTGCAAGAGTAGTTTAATTACAAGGCTACAATGCTCATTAAAGCATCAGAATTTAATTTTCTTCCTGCACATGAATCCCACCCCTCTCTCTCTCTCTCTCTCTCTCTCTCTCTCTCTCCTTCCCTGAGTCGACTGACCGTATAATAATACAAGTCTAAAATCCTTAAGCGGCTCGCTCAGTCAGTCATTGTGAGTCAGCCACATGGTGCCTCCGTGGAAGTCCTTGACTGCAGCCTACTATGGCATCAGCAAAGCATTATCACACTTATCCTGCCCAACTTGTCCACCTACATAGTTCTGCACTCGTATTGTCAGAGAAACAATGACTTGTCTGTTTATCAAGGGTGAATCTCTTGTATTATTTTACTGGAAAGCCGAAAAAGATGGCCGTGTTTGTATTCTTCTATATCGATGCTTATATATGACTTATTTTAGTGGTAGGTCCTGTGGTGAAAAGATATATAGGGCTGTTGTTTTTGTTCCAATTACTTCTCTGTGGTTGTGGAGAGTAGTTGAAAGGATTGAGCATGCCTCATGCTACTCCATCTCATCATCTCTTTACTTTACCGTATTTCTTCAGCCCGAGGCAACCTGCTGAGTTTTGAATGAATGGAACACAATATGATAGTGGAGGCTAGGGACAGCAAAAAAAAAAAAAAGGATTTTGTAAAGCTCTCAGTCAAAACAGTTTATATAAGCTGCTATTTTATCAGTTTATACATTGTCCTTATATATATATATGTGTGTGTGTGTGTGTGTGTGTGTGTGTGTGTGTGTGTGTGTGTGTGTGTGTGTGTTTGGGGGGTTTGGCGGCTATCGATGCAACTGCATGCATTTATTCCTGTGAGACCATGATTTCTGTATAGTGCTGCATATGTTTGCATGAATATGTGTGTCTATACATGTGTGTGTATGTGCTCATGAACATACCACTTGTTTATTTGCCTGTAGCAATGTGTTCCATCCTATCCTCCCCCTGGGATCCCATCCACTCCCCGTGTCCTGTTTTTGTTATAAAGTAAACCACGCAAGGAGACCTGAGCGTCCTTCAGACCTCCCCAGCTATATTTAACACCACTACACCAAGTGTGGCATGTCTACTTAATCCTGAGAGCTTTCAACTCATATTCCCAAGACCCTTACATGTGACAATTACTGCATAAGTCATTAATATTGTAGTTTTTTTACTTCCCCCTTCCTTTTTTTGCTACTTTAGTAAACTGGTCAACATTAATCTTCCTTCTGAAGAACTCCCAAAGTGCAGTGCTGTGTCAGGAAACAGCCTAGATACAGCATTTACTTGTGTAATTATATAGGCCAGAGGTTTCAAACTCAGGACCTGAAGGGCCAGGATGTGCACAGGTTTTCACTATGACCTTCTATTAAGCACGAATTTGGGGTTTTAATTACAGAGGCTAGAAATGTTCACACAAAACCCCTTCCATTATTGTAGGAAGTTAAAAAAAAAAACAACCTTGCATCCGCTGACCCCTCAAGACTTGAGGTTGAGACCTATGTTTTAGGATAAAACCCTAAAATAAGTTGCGATCCAGCGAGACACCCCAGAATACGCCCTTCTTCCTTAAATGAAATAAACCTTCCTTGCATCTTGGAGCTCCTCAGTCCAGTGACTCGCAGCACTCTGTTCTCTTGTAGCCATTCCGCCGAGTGACGTTCTCGGTGGTGAGCCAGCCCCAGGACCCTCACCAGGGCTCTCTGCAGAGCTGCTACGACAGTGGCCTTGACGAGTCGGAGACGCCGAGCAGCAAGAGCTCCACAGGCCCCCGGCTGGGAGCCCTCCCCCTCCCTGAGGATGCCTATGAGAGGACCACGCCGGATGGCAGTGTCGGTGAGGCAGAGCATATGGAAAATGGTAGGGGCAAACACAAAAAGATAAGCAAAAGCCTAAAAAAAAAAAAGAGCTCAATCAGATTTTATGGGACAAATGAGATCCCAACGAATGTGGCCAAACACTCACACACCACCATGAGAGATCGAGTAAAATGAGGGAGGCCAGATCTCTGGGGTAATAAAATAAACATAAGGCTAGGAAAGCTAGCGGAAGTACAACACCTGAGCTCATATACAGTAAGTGCACAGGCAGTCGATACAATCGGGCTTCATATGTCCATACTTGTGCCATTTGTTTTTTTTGTTTTTCTTTCTTTCTTTTTTTTTTTTCGCTTATCGCCGTATTTTGTTTGCAAGCTAAATTGTCAGCTGTCATGTTAGTGTCTGTGCCTCATCAAGGTAGCCGTGTTAGAGTTGAGCAGAAATCTGGTTCAGCATGTTCTGAACTTTTTTTTAGCCTCTGACTCATTTATGTTTTGACACAAATCTTAGACTAAGCTCAATTAATAAATGAACAGACAAGTACATTCAGTTCAAATCAATTTTAAGTGCTTTTATCAATAGACGCAGCAGCTTTGCAGATATCCGGATTTAGATCCGTAGTGAGAGAGTGGCAAGGAAAAACTTCCTGATGTGACACAAGAAAGAAACCTTGAGAGGAACCAGACTCAAAGCCAGACTAGACTGGGTGACAGTGGACAGTTATTAAATAATGAACTAACTAACTAACTAACTAACAAAATAACTAACTAACTAACTAAATAAATACATAATTGTTTCAGCTGTGCCCATTCGATGCTGATGTACAGTATATATTGTCTCTGCAAGCAGTTTGTTTTGCTGGAATCAGTGCTGGGTTTTTGCCTTCAATAGAGATGAAATGATATTACTCAGGTCTGTAGTCTTTTATATCACTTAAAACAGAAGCAGATCTCTCATTGACTTTGCCTGCTAGCTCTTTTTTTTAAAAAAAAAAACACTCAGACCAGCAATGTTTCTGAGGCTGTCAATAGGACCACTGTTCTCAGTCTGGTATGCAGCAAAAAAGAGCAGTTTGCTAGAGCTATCCTGGTGACATCAGATACTTTATTTGTAACACATCCTTATTGTTTGAGGTCAGTCTAGCGTTCTCTTTAGAATGCACACCTCGTAGGTACTACAGAAAAGCACCACTATCTCGCTATTCATCAAAACGCTAGAGCGGAAAGAAACTCTTAAGTTACCAAAAGCTTTATTGTCCACGATAGCTGACAATTGAACCTTCAATTGCTGCTACCTAAAATAATTTCTCAAGGCTTCTTCTTTTTTTTCCGAGTGTCAGAAATGACGTATTAGGGCCAAAGATGAAGTGTCAGGGTCTCCCAGTGGTGAGGAGGAATCAAAGCATGCTGTTGGGGAGAAGAGGAGAGTATGAGTTGTAACCTTGCCATTTGGAGAACACTGGCCTAAATGTAGATTAAATGGGCTTGGCAGGGGAAGATTTTCTTAACCACTGTATGTGTATGATATAGAAATTTGTCCGCAGGGTAATTTTTAGGCTCGTGCTCAAATAATGCCAGGTCACATTAGCAGCAATTACAGTCATACTCATCTACAATTCGGGTTGGGCTTAAAGTAATTGAGCGGAGGAGGAACAATGGCAGAGTGATAGTTTACAGTAAAATACGAGAACGTGAAGGAAAACAAATGCTTGCATATATATTAATAGATAGATATAGATATAGATATAGATATAGATATAGATATAGATATATGTGCATGTGTGTTAAAGTTAAATATTAAATATTTAACTTTAAAGCTCAAATATTTACCTCATGCTAAGAAACTGACTTCAACGTATAATGCAAAGTTTACTTTTAAGGTAGTCCAGTTGATGTAACTGCTGAGTACAATCTCTCTGTTCAAATCGGCTTTTAGTTAATTAGTCATGACATAAAAACAGCATTTTTATGTTAGGTGTGAATCAATAATCTTTCTTCCAAATATATATATACAGACACATGCGTTCTTCCATCTTCTTTTTCCTGTTATCTCACCATATTCTAATTCTGCCCATCTCCAGTTTCCATTTCTTTTATAGTATATGATCTTTCGAGGTCAGAAACAGGCAAACAGATGAATGGTTTTTCTAATAAACAAGAGTCTGCTCACCCTGCTATACCTAGTCTTTAGGAGAAAGGATTTGTGTTTGTATATATGTGTAGTTCAGAAGAAAACCCAGGTGAAGAAGTGCAAGTGTGTGTGTGTGTGTGCGTGTGTGTGTGTGTGTGTGTGTGTGTGTGTGTGGGTATGGGACAAATGCCAAAGCTACAAAGGAAAAGGAGCATGTTTAATTCAATACATAGCTGGCAAAACAAGTCCAATCGCATATGCATTCAATATCGTCTGAAGCTGAAACTTTTTTTTTCAGTACAGGGTGCACACAGCATCATCACACCTCTTCCTCGACACACGGTTTAAACCTGGAGTCTCAATAAAGTGTAGCTGGCAAGGACGCTTGTTGTGAACTGTCCGATAAAACCCTGGCTTGCGAGATAATACGAGTTGTTTTTCTATTCCTATTATCACTTGCTTACCAAGCAAAGTATACAGGAACTCTACAGAAATATCATTCAGACTCGAATCTGTTGAACCCCAGGCTACCTCGTCCATTACAGAGCTTGCAAGGATGATAACATGATTAAAAATACATACATGCACAAACACTGTTCTTATAGGCTGATACACTGATTTAGCCAGGCTATTAATGAAACATTACACATAACCTAATATATGAAATGTAATTGCTTACATAATGACTATATACATGTTCATGATCAGGCGTAGCATATTAATAATATTAAAAATGTTGAGAGAAAAAATAAAGCTACTAAAGAAGTAACTGATAAACAGCACCAATATGTGTAGTAGTAGTAAAATCCATACTCATCTCTATTTACTACACGCCATTAACACATTTCCACCCATTTCCTGAGACCGTTTGAACCTTTTAGACTGTGTGTGTGTGTGTGTGTGTGTGTGTGTGTGTGTGTGTGTGTGTGTTTAAAATATCTATAACAGGATATCATTGTAAAGAGATAGTGTGCTTTTTTTGTATCATTTATTCTCCCCTTAGATGGTTTCTAAGACAGTAATCTTTCTAAGTCAGCATTCAGTAATACAGTTTTGTTCTATAGTGCGATTTTCTAGGGTTTTCTTTTTCTTTTTCTTTTCCCCCTCCTTCTTTTTTTTTACAGATGATATCTCTGTGCTGCTAAAGATTCCATTTGCTAGGTTTTGCTTCGCTTTAGTTTAGGAGTATATATTTGAATGATACATTTTTTTTTATATCACATAAATCTGACCCTGTAATGCTTCTTAAGAAGAATGGCTCTTATTTATGTAAAGGTGAGCTCAATCTGAGAGTGAAATGAGCATGTGTGGAAATTTCAGCCATGATGTTCAGTTAAACATACAAAACTAGTTTAGCAAGTAGAGCTAGTATAACATAAACAGTAACAGTAATCACAGCAGGAACCTTGAAGTAAAATGTAGGATTAGTGTCAAAGAGGGATTTATGAATGTGACTCAGAAAGCACGGATGTGCGTGTTTATTAGCTTGGTTAAGTAATATGAGCATTTGCATATAAGAGGAAACCACGAGAGCTGACCTGGATGCAGAGGCTTGGACAGACAGACTATTCAATTTATTCATCACTAAAACATGCCAGATGTGATTTTATTCATTTTCATAGTGTTTAATTATTTTCCTTCCGTGTTTTATTTATATGAAATAAGCATTTGGCTCACACATATTTCTAAATAAAGCTTTAATTAAATCTGACTTCTGTTTAATCCAACCTAATCGAGTTATAAAATAAATGAAAACCTTATGATAAGCAGAGTTCAGTTAACTACAAGTGGAAAATAGTTGATTTTCGTAAAGAAACTAAAGAAAATATAGAGCATGATTGTCTTTTTATTTGTAACAACCACAAGACAGCTCTTTCTCTCCTTGGATCTTGGATTGTCCATTGAATGCTTTACTTTTATTGGCTCGCTAGCTGCATAATCTGCATAAATTAGGGTGTGTTTATGTAAATTAGATGTATACAAAGGTAAAACGGGTCGGTGGATACATATGATACTGCATACAAGATTATTTAAACAAGGGCGTAGTGGACAGGAACGTGAGTCCACGCAGTTGAAGCTGATTTATCACTTGCACTCAAAGCATTTTGACGCCATTCTTAAATGACACGTTGATTTATTTGGATGTCATTCTATAGGTTCCAATCTATGCGCTCGTCTATGCAACTTTGATGAATAAGGGACAATGTGTTTTAAAAATCTATTCAACTATAGTCAGCTCCTGTAGCTGCAAGAGACACATACAAACACACACACACACTCTCTCTCATACACACACACACACACACACACACACACACACACACCCCAATTGGGAGATGGTTGACATGCCATCACTTGAAAGCTGGAATTTGTAAACCTCTGTAATTGTGGTCATTATATGTGTGGAAGACGCACGTAATTAAGATCCTGTTGAGTTGTGTGTCAGGATTTAGGTGTGTGTGTGTGTGTGTGTGTGTGTGTGTGAGTGTGTGAGAGAGAGAGAGAGAGAGAGAGAGAAGGAGAGAGGGAGAGAGGGAGGGGGCAGTGATTGGGCGAGTATTGCAGGATTAAGGTCAGGGCAGGAACAGGGCGTCTCTCTAATGAGGAGACCCTGCTGTGGGAAGGATGGATCTACAGCACACACACACACACACACACACACACACACACACACACACACACACACACACACACACACACACAGGTAACAACTTTTCCTAGTGCAAACCAACTTGATACATTGTACATATTAGTGCAAGTTAGTTTACACTCTTTCTTTCTTTCTCTCTCTTTCGCTCTCGCTCTCTCTCTCTCTCTCTCTCTCTCTCTCTCTCTCTCTCTCAGTCTCTAAGGTGAGCTCATGCACATCCTCTCCTCCATATTTTTTTCTACTTCCTTTTTCAAGGGTACAGTTTGACCTTTATGGTCCTTGGCCTCTACAGATCTTTTTCGTTGTGACCCAAAAAAGAAAAAATAATCTGCATTTTCAATGGGGGATTGGAGTTGCTCGGCCAAGCATATGGCGCTGAAAACCATAACCTTCTCAAGGGTACAGTAACACCGCTCAAGATTCTCTGTGAACTCAGAAACTTTGTCATTTCTGGCCACTGCTCAGTCTTTTTTTTTGAGCGTATTGTTAAAACAGAACATGTCAGATCTTATGTGGTCTGAGAAGCGAACCCCGATATTTAAATATAAATGTGCCAATAATTTTGAAAAGCTAGATTTAAGTTTTTTTAATGTCTTGCTAGGAGCCATAATTAGTATAGTTATTAATATTATTCCACTTTTTCTTCCATCATTCTCTTAAAATATTCCCCTGATATTATGTCGAGCATATTAAAGCATACAGAAATATAACATATAGTATATTTCCATATGTACATGTTTATGTATTTATATGTGACCTGTTTATGAGAATAAACATTTGAAATTAATAAGCATAAATAAAAGAGCTTTTCTAGTTTGGTTTCTAGCATCTTTGCCTAGCAAACAGATTAAGGAATTGAAAAAGGAAAGCTGTAGGAAAACAGCATTTCCTCCATGCTTCATTTGAGGAGCTGCTTCCAAAAGGCCAGATGGCAATGCAAGTGGCGTTTAATTAAAGCTATTCATATTTCCAAAAAGCCCATGAGCACCACAATGCAATAAGCCAGGTCTTCTTCTACACAACTCAGGTGGGGACAATAACTGTATGGAGAATTAGAGTTATAGTTCTATTTGTTTTCTTATTGATGCTTAACCTCAGTTGAGCATCTTATATCTAACCACAGCATGAGAGCGGTGTGGCAGAACCCAGATGTTACCCCATGATCGATATGAGGAAATTATTATGTTTGTGATCTTAAAGGATGCTTAATTTTGCTTAAGTGAAGACCATTCAGGGTCATTCACATGGTTTCTAATTCAAATGTACAGTGCCTTGCGTAATTATTCACCCCCTTTTGAACATTTCCACATTTTGTAGTGTTACAACCTGGAACTAAAAAAGGCTTAATTTGGATTTATACTGTATGTCATGAAACTACACAAAATAGCCCTTAATACTGAAGTATGTGTGTGTGTGTGGGGGGGGGGGGTGTTTGGGGGTGTCGGTCAGTATAGTTGGGATTTTATTCATTTTTGTTGTCAGGTTTGCGGTGTTTTATTAATTACCATTACATCATTAAATCCATTGTTAGAACAATGGGGGTAAATACTTTTGCAAGGCACTACCTAACAAATACATGCAAGTCTACACACTTGTGCAACCATGTGGTAAAATCTTTTGAGTTTACACACACACACACACACACACACACACACACACACACACACACACACACACACACACAACACACTTTTTATCTTTTCACAGCTGCAGCAGTTGACTAGTAATCTGCATGATCATACAGGCCCAGAGAAACATCAGCACATTTGTGGTCTAGGCATTATTCAGAACTTCAAAACAGTGATTTCCTTTTTGCTACTGTAGAACACAAATCACGCCTCAGGTATTCATTTGGCTGGCAGTCAGAGGGAAAAAAAAAATCCAAACGTCATCCAAAAGACAATGATAACTGTCTTCACATCACATGTTTAAGTTGGACCCACCACAGCAGCTAAAGACAGTGTGTGAAAATTCACACTGCAGGGCAGGGCAAAACAGCACAGGTTTCAGCAGCTGACCCGCTAATGTGGGCCTTTTGAAATGTAGTGAAGTGGCAACTGCTATTCAGGATAAGGGCTGTGTTGGTACTGCATGTTCTTTGCCCAGGCTAGTAAGAGAATGCTGTCTTTCATGCATGGTTTTGCTGGCTGTATGAACACAGTTGCAGTTAAAAATCTTCCCACCACTGTGCTAATACACAGCCACACCTCTAAAACACCTACAGGCGACCACAAACATGTTCTCTCACACGCACGCACACCCACGCGCACCTTAGTCAATAAAATATTGACAGACATGGTGCCTCTCTGAAGGATATTAAAGTGCAAAGGGGGATCTCACAGCAGAGAGCAGAATGCCAAAGAGATAAAACAGAGCGAAACAAAAGGGAGAGAGATAAAGGGAGAGAAGGAGATTATTACAAACATGGCACACTTCAGCTACACTGAAGCACACATACACTCAGGCTGCCTAAAAGTAACACTGACTCTTAATTTGCAAATCATGAAGTCCCAGAACACCAAGGGAACATATGGACACACCAGCACTCTGAGCGTCTCACATTATAATGAAACGTTCAGGGCCTATAGCTTTAGTACAGTAAGCATGTCATGCTAAGGGAATGTGTTTGTATCAATTACTTTGCCAGAAAAAAAACAGGGGGAGTATCTCTCCAGCAGAGTGTTCAGGCTGCTAGCAAGTTCACTCTGTTAAGTGTTAGTGAAATTGCCTAGCTACAGAGGTACCAACATCTAGAGGTTAGCCATAGCATTGTCAACTTTTGACAACTTGTCTATAGCAATATGTTAAGATGGAGGTGAACTTTGACCTGTGGATTGCCGGTAGAAAAAAAAAAAGAGGGCAGGGTGATGTTTGTGCTGTTTATCATCTACGCTGTTAGCACGGAGCCATCACGTCTACAAATATATGCTAGCTATATATGCTAAAATTCTCTTGTTTTCTTTGCTTGCTGGGATTTTCTTGCTAGCAATGTTTACACCTATTTAGTTAGCTAGATAGTGTTTCACAGCATATTTAAATATTTGGTCAAATAAAGCAAATGTTCTCAGTATCAGTACCATAATGTGGACGTTATGCATCAAAGGAAAAGGAGCTCTTCATTTCATAATGAACACATAGCTGCTAACAAATATACAGCTATATTTTATATTAACCAGCTATGACACTTGCAAATACTGAAAGTTTAGAATTTGTCCACTTTTGTCTGTCATTTTCCTTACAAGGAATAATATTTACAAACTGCTCCAATCCTCAGTGTGTTAAGCTTCTCAAAATAGAATATTTTGCCCAAAACTCTGGTCTTTGTCCACCTAACAATATTCTAGTTGGATAACAACCAGTCTGTCAGGCAGCAGAGACGGCTGCAGTTGCAGCAACTATTTATTTTAAAAAGACAGGCAAACAGATCCAAATAGTGAAACGATGGCAAAGTGAAAAACAGGCAAAAGGTCAGGCAATTAGCAAACACATTTAACAGGGCAAAAACCAGAATCCAGAATCAGCCATGCACATACACAAAAACATGCCTGGTACTTCAGGCAGTAAACTACACTGAGCAATACTTTGCACTGGGTGAGTGTTTGGTGGGCTTATTTATAGTGGTGTGGTAATGGAGTTCAGGTGAGTAATTGGAAGACCTGGAACGTGACAGTGAATGTGCGGGCTGGGGTTTGGCGGCCATGTTTGTAAGCCGTGATGCTGCTTGGGAAATAGAGTTTGATGCTGATTCTGGCATTGACATGATACATTGAAGGGAAAAAAGTTTCAAATATAGTAGGCTAGCATCACTGATGCAGGATAAACCACTGGTACACACACAAGAACAGCCATTTCATTAAAAAATGAGATTGTATTTTATTTACTATTAATAGATTTTTAATCTTGGCTATTCTTGGAAGCAGCTTCCCAAGTTTGAAACATTCTTCACCTACTTTGCAGTCTGTGGCTTTAGGAACCTCCACAGTACCACATAGAAAAGGTAAAACACATTCTAATAAGCTGCAACAATGCTGAGTTATAAATGTTCAGAGATTTCACACGGTGTAAGAGAGTGAATTCAGTGACATTTACTAAGGGAGAATGCAAACATTAGCTGAGATTTTTTCCCCTCTTGCTTCCCTAAGGTTAAATGGTTTTGCTGAAATGTTTTTTGTTTAAGAAGGTATTGAAATGGTTTTGCTTTAGTTGAGAAAGTTACACTAGGAGAGAGACAGCACCTGCCGACCAGACTTATAGGAATATTTTAATACACTGCATCCGTAGCCTGGTCGTGATTATGACAGATAAGAATTTCAATATGTATCCCAACTGAGATGAACAACTGCCCCAACATCTGCTCTTGCTCTTTCATTCTAAAAGAAATTTACTCTACCTCCCTTAAAACAATATCCTTGATATTCCTCTGATAGTTTTTTGTCTTTTGCTTGAAAAGTCTGACATCTGAATGTACTCATCGGAGTGGTGATGTATGAGGCCAAAGATGAATCAGCTAGACAAAGAAATATATTCTAGAGATGACAAATATACTGTATATATCATTTGATTTGCACACTTCATTGTAGTGCATAGCATAATAATGGTGTTAATTTTAACGTATGCTACAAAGTTAAATCATATAGTATGTTCTATGAATATTTGCTAATAGGTGTTGGCTTACTTTGGTATGCTGACAACTGTGTGTGTGTGTGTGTGTGTTCTTCTGCCAAACAGAGCTCTAACCTCTGGCATTTTTAACAGTTCGTTTCGCACTCTGATGTCATGTTGTCACATTCGTTCAGACTGCTCTGCTCTTCCTGCCACAGGAGTTATGACTCACTGCTCTGCATAACGGTGCTCTAGCTGACCCCCGGCTTCATTTAACACTCCAGGGCTTGTCAAAATGCGTATAAAAAAGACATGCGGATGATGCATAAGTGCTCTTTACCTTGCTAGCTACACACCTTCGCCTTATTTTAAATGGAGCTAATGGAATCACACTGCTAATGCGACTCAGAATGGTGCTTGTTATATCAGCTTCGGATCTTTAGACTGGTCCAGATGGCCAAGAGTAACACATATACAGAATCACTCTTAATGTGAAAACAGAATTTTTCATATAAACATCTGAGTTTTCTTTGGCTCCTTGTTAAACTTATGTGACAGAGTTGCCACTTCACTACAACCCAAAAAGCCTGAATTAGTGGATCCGCTGGTGTTGTTTTGCCCTGCTTGACAAAAAGTGCACGTTTTCCCATATAAAGCAAGGCCTGGCTCTTTAAATGAATGTGCTCTTATTAGAAACCCAGGCAGGCAGCAGAGCTGGCACCGAGACCTTTCTGATAAATGAAACGCTCGCCATCGGGTTTGTGGTAAGACTTTGAAGTACCTGCAATCTCATCAGGCATCGGATCTGCTTAATTACTGAGGCACAAATTAAAGAGGATAAAAAAAAAAGAGTGAGGGGATTAGATTCACACTGAGAGAGAAAGCACGAGAGGCCAAAAAGTCAAGCGAGCTCTGTCCCTGCACCCAAAACATTGTCTACATCCTCATTGTCTACAGCCTCGTATCAGAATGTTCACCATCACCAACAATCACAATAGATACCATCAACCTATCTGCTTTTTTATCTCAGAGGTGATGGATTTTGTTTGGTTCAGGTTAATGATAGCTAGGAAGGAACTTTATCTCCTCCTAGTCCTGGTGTAGTGCTTTGCCACTCCTTCTGCTATAACTCAGCTAATGCACTGAGATATTGAGTACACTCTGTGTAGAAATGATGTCTCATGCTTCCTCAGCACCGATACCACCGAGGCTTGCAGTAGCCCCCCAACCTTAGTTCCCTAAACTCTTTTTTTTTCTTTCACTAACTCTATTTTCCCTTTCTTTTGTCTCATATAAAAGAAAGATGAGAGGGATTTATACTCCAAGTGACTGAGAGCTGCTGCTTTACTGCTCCCTCAGCAGATGTTGGGGAAGTGAGTGGTGAGAGGAGATGTTGAGTGTGGCTCGGGCATGTGTGTGTTTGTGTGTCACACAGTGCCATATAGCTTAGCCTCACTTCATGTGTCCCAGTATGTGTTGCTTTGCTCTCCTAACGAAGTCCATACCTCTCAGCATGACCCCTGTGCCCTTTTCAGTAGTCAATCACAGCAGGCTGACAGCAGGCTTAAACCAATAGTCCAGTGCTTTTTCCAACCTATTCTCTCTTCACCAATTCTGTAGTGTATATGCAGTTACCACAGACAAGATTGATGACAGTGTAGAGAGAAAACAACTGCCCCAACAACTATGCTTAGACTTCCATCATATAGTGAAGTTTGAGTAAACACATTTTCTGTTCTTTACTCAGGATAAACTTTCATCTGTGATGACCAAAGACTCCAAAAACACATTTGTCACGTATTCAAACTGAAGCACACTGAACACTGGAGAAATAAAAACAATACCCTTGATATTTGACAGAAGATTTTTTTTATTTCATTTTTCTTTTCTTGCACTGCAAGTCTGACATTGAAACGTGAAATTGCGCATCAGTGTGCGCAAGGTCAAAGGAGAATCAGCAAGACAAATAAAACACACACCTGACAATTTGGGGAATTGTTTTCGGTGTCACTTCTCGTCTAAAGCCTGTTGTGAGGTGAATTTTCATTGGCCCTGCAATTATTGAAATGTCATAAAAAAAATATGCTGCCACAATGACAAATTTCATTCAGGCTTCCCAACGTCATGTCTCCTGCTGTGCTTCTAATTCAGCAGTGCAGATACAAAACAAGTCTGAAATGTCAGATGATGGATATGTTTCAAGGAAAAAATGCATCAGTACCAACACTGCTATCAGCTATCGGTCTGAGACCATGCTCATTCAGTCGTACTCGCATTCATAAAAAAAAAAAAAAAACTCAGACAACAGCATCCGAAACCATGTGATACTATGATACTATGTGACGTAAACCTACCGTATTTTATTGTGCTAGTGAACAGACCATACAAAATGACAATGGATCTGAACCTTCACAATAAATGATGACGATAAAAGCAAAGTAACATGCAAAATGTGCTGTGTGAAAATGTCAGGATGAGGTAGTGCACTGGCTTCCTGCAATACAAGAACATTTTATGGTGTTTCAATAGTATATTTCTGTGTGATAGGA
>CM074948.1:11682158-11692182 GCA_037577455.1 Pangasius macronema | reverse complement strand
GGAGGTAATAAATGAGGAGATGAAGCTAGTGGGTGCAAGTGTTGAGGATGTAGAAGATAGGGATAGGTGGAGAGTGAAGATTCGCTGTGGCGACCCCTGAAGGGAAAAGCCAAAAGAAGAAGAAGAAGAATAGTATATTTTTTGTTTGTTTTGTTTTTTTTTAGAGAGAGAGACAGAGAGAGACAAGTCTGGCCAATCTAAGTATGTGGACCAGTATTAGCGAGTATGGTCAGTAAATAGCCATGAATTGTGCACACAAAGATATTCATGATCATGGAGCAGTGAGGCGAGCATGCGGAGAACCTGAAGCACGTAAGAGCACTTCAGTTCTGCAAAGCACCCGGACACTCACCACCTCGTTTGCCACGAGTAAAGGTGCAATTCATTCACCCTTTTTTTAATGACCAGGCTCGCTGATACCGCTCTGCACACTCAGATCAGCTGCCCTCATGGTCTCTATTAAAGATCCTGTTTAAACATTGTAACGTCTTAGACAGAAAACTCAGCATGACTGCAACCAACATGAACAGAGCTAAATAAATAATGTTCCATGATGCCCCTGATTGCTTAATACTAAGTAGGTTACATTTACATCTACGTCATTTTTATGCTGAGCAGTTGAGGGTTAAGGGCCTTGCTCAAGGGCAAACATTTACGTATCCCTTTTTTCAACCTCAGGTTGTTTTTACCATTTGATTTTTTTTTAAGTTTATTTTTCAAACTTAAATTCTTCAAGCTCCTGCATACCGTACCATATAAAAAACACAAAGAGAAAAATTCATCAAACAAAAGAGCACAATGTGTTACTCAGGACAATGAGCTGAGATTTAAAAAGAGGATGAAAGGGTTCAATAGAAACTAAAGGTTGTTGTCTTGTGAAGTGAAGCCGGCTTAACACACATGATCTCTCAGACAAATACCACACAGTAACATGAGTCTGAGTAGACTCTAACCCCTTCCGGGAAAAAGGATTATCTATTTATACAAACCCACAGGGATACACCTGGGTTAGAAGAACCTCTCATGTTTTAATTTGTGTATACGTCTGTTCCGGGTGCTTTGTTTGACTACTCTTAGGGAACAATGACTAGCCACAGGTAAGACAAAAGCTCAGCTGTGGAGAAAGAGCTTAGTAATGCCCCTGGCTCTCTTGCCTCTTTGTTGGATTAAACATCTGATAGAAAAAAAAAAAAAGCCTTCAACCCAAATTCTGCACATTCTTCATTAATCTGAGTCTCACCGTGCCTCACGGTTTCCCTCTCTGCCTTTCATTGCTTATTGTTTCATCTCTGGGAAAAGCATATAACTCCTAAGATTTGATCTCGACCCATTTGGCAATTTAGCAAAAACGATTTCAGGGTGTCAGTCGTTGCGATTTTTTGTTTGACGATAAAAGCCTCCTGCACTGCTTCACTGTCACTAAGTTTAGATGAAGTGACAAAACCAGACCATGGCTTAATCCAGAGAATGGGCCTTCAAATCCACTCACAATACCCACATTCCATCCTGAGGACACATCCGCATACCCACGTACATACACACGCCCACACACATCCTCACAGATCCATTCACACAAACAACATAATCATAAACATAAAGCTAAAATAAAACATACAATTCATTTTCATATATATCACATAGTTTAAAAAAAGTGCTTCAGAACACATGATGGTGTTGTCCAAAATAAAACCCCAACAGAAGAAATCTCATGTCCTTGATTAAGTATGGTAAATAAATACTTCCTTTAAAATTTTTAATAAAATTAAAAATAACTCTGCATTTGAAAGCTGACAAATTAACTGATGCCTTTATCTTAGCTTTTCTCTTCTTTCGTTTCCTGCTGAAATGGCATTGCTTGTGTAATGGCTGGGCTACATCATCCATTGATTCATCTATATTAAGTAGTGTATCCTGTTCAGGGTGGATCCGGAGCCTATCCCAGGAAACACTAGGCATGAGGCAGGAATGTATCCTGGATGGGATGCCAGTTCCTACACACTCATTCACACCTAGAGGCAACTTTAGAGTAATCAGTGTTTTGGGAGGTGGGAGGAAACCAGAGAAACCTGAAGAAACTCACATGGATGTGGGGAGAAAGTGCAAAACAGAGTGGTTTGATGAGGATGCGAATGATGTAAATCATATGCTATGACCTATCACCAGACCTCAAACCAACTGAACACCTACTGGCAATTTTGGACTGATATGTTAGACAACTCTCTCCATCAATATCATCAAAGCATCATTTGGTAGAATGGTGATTTATAGACTTGTAGATGATCTGTAGTGGCCCAACACCTTACTAAGACACATCCTTTAATTTGCCCCCCATCTGTAGTTGCTGCATATGCACAGTATCTGCACACAGATAGCAGAGTACATCTGGGACCTTTTGTGAGGGTGAAAACGTGCACTTTGAGTTAGCAAGATGCTACACTAACAGGTGTGACACTAGCACCACCCTCATTTGTCTCCGAACATGCTGCTGTGATTTATTTAACAAAGCTAGAATTGGTAATGCTGACAACATGCAGGCATCAGTGCTAATGTTGGGAAATCCTGCCAGCAATGCTATTACTGCACACTTCCACTAGCACTGCTAAAATAAAACAATGAACATGCTGCTAATAAAGTTCAAATCTGCCTAAACAATATGTTGGCATTGTATTAAATAAGGGATTATGTAATGGATTTTGTATTTTTTTTTTTTTTTTTGTGCTGTTGTACTGCTAGCAAAGCATTAATTCATTGTGAACATTTAGCACTGCTGGCTAAAAAGGGGGGAAAAGTGATGTCATTTAAGTTAGACATTACTGAAATGACATAGCCTTAATGTTTTTTTAAATAGCTGAGGTCATTCTTATTATACCTGATAAAGCACCATCAGTGTCTCTGACTAGACATGGACAAATATTTACCACTAATTAAGACCAATTTTTCATTTTACTCAACATTTTAATATTCCACCAGGGACATTAATCAAGGCTAAAACAACATGGCCGCCACTCTGGCTTCTCACAAATCATCTTTTGTGCTGCTTTTCAAATTCTGGTGATTTAACAGTGTGTTTAGGTCAGTGTCGTCTTGTGACAGGAGACATGGTTGTGGCCGTGGAATTGGACGCTCCTGTGAGCTTTGAGAAATCGACTCCAGAAGGTGAGGCCGAGGTGAAATGGAGTGTGTTTTGGAAAGGGTGAAAAATGCTAGAGTGGAGCAGTGACTGATGAGAGAGTCTTCTCCACTCATGTTGTGAAAAGGAAGGCATGCCAGTGAAGCATAAATCATTTTAATCCCTGTATACACACGCTCACGCACACACACACGCACACACACACACACAATCACACTAATGCATGGACACACACTCACCCACCTCTTGTTCTCTCTCCTTTTCACCTTGTTACTTGAGGGATTTAAATCACCTCCAAATCTGCCTTTTATTAGAAATAAAATGGTGCCATTTTAATACCAGGGCCTTTTCAGTATTAATCTTATTCATGTCCAGATGATTTTTCCCCAACCATGTTCTGCATTAAAAACAATATTTTCATAACATGCTTTTTTTTCCCTTAATTATTTTTTTTCTGTATCAGTTTTTTTCACCTGTTTCACCTTTTTTAATTATTATTATTATTTGTTTAATGTGCATTAATTAGTATTCAGGTGACACAGTGATACCTTCTACTTTGAAAAATATCAGATGGATGAATTGTCGCATCAGGCAACAAAGGCAAACCAAAATAAATAGTTGTAGATTGCGCCTAGTGAGAGCCAGGTGCTTGAAGAAGACTCTTTTTTGGTGTAGGAGATGCGAACCGAGTGGTTGTTTCTCTGCGCGTCTGTTTAAAGATGTTGAACACTGTTTCTTTGAGTTTGTTGCATCGCCCTGAGGCAGACACATCTATCTGTGGAAGGTGATGAGGAGAAGAGAAAGGTGTGCTGCAGGTGGCTTTTGTAAATCTGCTATTGACTTGACACTTGCTTTCTTCTTACAGTGGAGGATTTAAAGGAGAACTAAGCAATGTTTTCAACTGAAAACAAAAAAAATGTACACAAAAGGGATTATTTGTAGCGTTTACATTTCTTACATTGACCCCAGTTACACTTGGACATTTTAGGTGTCATGTATCTGGATTATATCCTAACACAACCACACATTTACATGTGTAGCCAAATAGCTCTGTGATAAGACACGCTGAAATCTGATCACTTTTGTTACCTGTTAATATGGAAATTAGCTTATTATATTATATTCAAACATCAACATCAATCACGATTTTTAATCTCAAACCAGCGTAATGCCGTTCACATGAGATATGTGTCATGTGGCTTGGAGAGACTTGTGACAGAAATTTGTCTCAGACCTCCTGAAGTAGTTTGAGTGTTTAACTCTATTTCAGATATAACGTGGTTGCATTCTAAAGTGGATAATCCTGACACTCGAGACGCATGAAACAATCGAGTCTAAGCAGGTTCATGATGTACACTCATAAAATGAGGAGTCAAAGGTTTGGAATGAGTCAGATTACTCCCCTTGTCATGCGAAGATAATCTGACCAGAAGCGCTGAAGAAAAAACGATTCTGACTGTTGTCACTTTAGGGCATGTTCCAAATGGTACCTCCTTCAAGTCGGCACTTTAGTGACGTCAGCAAAATGGAAACTAACTGCAAGCCTTGAGTGTGTTTGTGGGTTTAAAATGGAAGCTGTAAAATGTGGACAGACAGTTCTGAGTACAATGGTTCAGTGCAATAGTATGCTGAGTAAGAGTTGTGTAATATTGGAAGACAGATAAAGAAGTAATTCATCATAGAGGATCACCATGTACGTGTACAGACAGACACAATGTGAAGCAATTAATGTTGAGTAAAAGACCAACGTCAGCACAAAATGATGAGTATTGGTGAGATGTTTTACGGATGGAAATCCCCAATGGAGTCCATTCTTTCTTTCTTTTTTTATGGATGAGTGATTATTTCTTCACAGTACTTCGTTGGTCAAATATGTTGTCATCAAGCATGTTTGAACTGAATCTTATACATTCATTAGTTGAGAATATATTAGTTGAGAGATAAATATGCCTATTGTAACTGAAATACTGCTTAAACTGCTACAAATGCTGTATAAAGTGACTATAACAATAGTCCATTATTAACTATGTAGTATCAAAACAGAACTATTCTGTCTTCACAACTAAACATTACTGTGTAACTGCGTCCTTCAGACGCATCTTCACTTTCATACAAAATCATACAGTACATTTTTCAAAACAAAATCAAGAGAATGGAAAAGTCCAGTATGTTGAATGGATGCCAGAGAGGCTTACCTCCCATCTCCAGAGACTGCCATGATGTCCACTTTGATCCACACTAATGACTGTCAAAAGTGCAAATAACTCAATACCTTTCAGTCCTTCACAGTTTAGAGGTCTCACAGTTCTCTAATTCTGCCACAGAATCACATATGGGACCAAACTGTTTCAACAGAGGGAGCAAAATGTTGGATCAGGTGTCAGCGCGTCTGTTTGACATTCAGACTTTTTGGGTGGCACCTGGGTCTGCCCGAGTGGAAAAACACCGGTAAATCTGTTTTTACAGGCTGCGCACATGTTCTCTCTCTTTGTTATTGCTTAAAATTGTAATACTAACGGTCACCACAATCACAATATAAAAACCAATCCAAAAGAGATGTGCTGCTATGTCTACATTAATGTGCATATCTACATTTCTCATTTTCGTTCCTGGTTTTAGCTTTGCCGATGTGGTTTTGATAATCTGGCACTTGTCTTGCCTTGTAGCTCAGCTGGTCTCATCGCTTTTGTAATCATCTGTTCATGCTGTAGTCTTAATATCGTTCCTCGCCTAATCGGCTTGCATAGCGGCCCCTCATAACCAGCCTTCTTTCCGTCTGCCATCACTTAATTGCAAATCTTCTGGACTTGCCTGCTTGGGGAACCAGACGTGTCAAAAGTGGCAAACGGCTGTTTTCTCTGCATCCAATTAATGAACTCTCATTTATCAAGGCAAGACGTTGTGAGAAACCCCTCCACCACTCAAGCTAATAATAGAATCATAACTGCAGCCCTGCACTCTTGCTGCTGTACTCTTCGGAGTGTTCATTAGTGGGTGCAGCAGTAACAGCAGTGGTTGGAGTGGTGAGAGGGTTTGGAGGGATGCTAGCAGGGGGTTGGTGAAGAGTCAGTATGAATGCTGTTTCTGGCTGTGAACTGGGAGCGGATGCGGTTCCACATTTTCTCTGTGTGGTTTCCCATATGTATTGATGACAGCAGATCAAGTGGGGGCAAGCCACATTCTATCATGTTACTGGAACAGTATGTTGCCTGATAAACCTCTACATATCTCTCTGTCTCCCATATTTGACAACAGGAGTAAATAAAATCTAGATCTAAGTCAGAACATGTATGTTCTGTTGGTCTTTTGATTAGATTAGATTAAAATAGATTACAGTCAACTTCATTGCAGTTGAGGAGAGTACAAGTACAAAGCCAATTAAATGCAGTCAGAATCTAACCAGAAGTGCAAAACAGCAAGTAGCATTAAGTATGAAGTGCAAAAGTGGCAATGAGGTGAGGTGTAAGTGCAAAGTAGCATATGCAAATGGCATGATATTAACTGTGCAAATGGAATATAAGGCATGAAAAACAATACAAACGGCATGGTATCAACAGCACAAAGGGAATATAAGGCATGAAATACAGTGCAAATGGCATAATGTGTGTAAATGAGTTCGGAGACATGGATTAAAACCTGCAACATTGGTTAAAATTATGTATTGATTTTTACAAGTCAAAATTTGAAGTTGCCTTGACTACATAACACACCAATAGTATATTTCCAAATGCAGACCATGAATTCAACTAATTGGCAAGACTGGAACCAAGTTGTAGCTAGCTCTTAGGTGGTTTTTCACATTGTTGGTTTGTTTGGTCCAGTGTGAACTCCAGTTGCAGTACTTAGGCTCTAGTTTAAGTGAACTTGAATGCATCTATTCCAGTGACTGGATGTTGAATAACCTGATTGGCTCAACTTCCTGTTTCAAATTCAACAATATTAGAAAATGGTGTATTGTGGTGCACAGTGGAGACAGGATAAGGCATTCAAGCATGAGCAACTACAGTTCAATTAATTATTTTTATATATAAGACTGACTTTAACTAAACCTTTGATCAGTGCTGAGCATACATAAACATTAATAAGTGTAATATAGAGATGGATCTTTAATCAGCAGTTTTGCGAAGATTTTGCCCATGGCTCAAGTGGCATATATAAAAATCCAATCCATAAATTTGTTGATCTGAAAGCAAACCTGTGATGAGGGTGCCCTCTTGCCCAAACAAGCCCAGAATCTATCCTAGGAGCCTGTTTTTAGTAGCTAGTTTTTAGTGCCACCTAAGAAGCTAAAGGCCATATGCCACCAATAAGCCACAATGGACTATCCCACTCAGTCAGATGTGGCATCCGCAAAAGAGACCAAGATAAGGCAAGTTGGTATTAACAGATGGTTTAATGTAATGATAAACATAAGTTATTCATTGTAAAGAAAATGGGGGCCATTATTGTGTCATACGCTGCATTTACAATTGTCAAACCTATCCAGAATATAATACATATTAATGTTTGGTTTTGCATAATTTATTATATCTTGGCAGTACGGTGGTAAACCAGGTAGGTCTGCCATCCCCAGTCCAATCCAATGAGCTCAGATTACTGTCTGTATTGAGTTTCACACGTTCTCCCTGTGCCTCTGTGGTTTTCTGTTTCTAGTTTTTTTCTTTTCTGGGTTCTCCAGTTTCCTCCCACCTCCTAAAAACCATGCCAGTAGATGGACCGGCTATGCTAAATTGCCCTAGGTGTAAATGTGTGTGAATGCATGCGTACATGGTGCACCCACTGTTTCTGTGCTAGCCTCCAGATTCATCTTGACCCTGACCAGCATAAAGCGCTTACTGAAGATAAATGAATGCATGTCTGATTATCTTGGCATTGGCTAAAAATCAGTAGCAGCCTAGTTATATGCTTGTGAATGTTAGAACATGATCTAATTATTATCACTAATTAATATTTAGATCGTTAAAAGTGTATTACCATTAAGCCTGAAATATCTCACACACACACACACACACACACACAGTAGACCACTAAATTTAAAATTCAATGTTAGATTCAGATAGGATAAAATCAGTTTTGCCTGATGGGTTTGAAAATGGCTGAGGTTATGCATGTCACAAAAATGTCAAATGGACCACTGTCTTAGATCCCACTTTTATATGTTATAAGTCATGTTCAGTCCAGTATTATAATTCATAATTCATACACACCAGCTCTAGGTCTAAAAATGTGTATATGTGTGTATGAGAGAGAGAGAGAGGGGGATCTTGAAGCCTAATATTACTTGTGGAGCTCCTAGCAGAGGGCCTGTAGCTACGCAGGTGGTCTGTGTGTACCAGGGGAAATATACTGTAGTGCTCTGAGCAGATGCCGCTGTCCTTGGTTTCAACCTAGCAGATATTTACTGTCTCTCCCACCCCCCACCCCCCACAAACGCCACCCCCCCTTCTCAAGGTCTCTGATTCCAGAAAGTCATAAATGATTCATTTTCCGCTACTAGACAAGACACACAGACATGCAGAAAAGAAGGAATTGAAGCCTAATCCCACTAATCAGAGCACACACGCACTGGTCCAGCACTGAAGCCATGACTGGGCCTCAATGTGTGTGGCATCAACTTGTGTTGGAAGACCAGGAAGTTTGTTTTCGTGTCCTGCATCTAATGGATTTACTGGCCTTTAGTTGCTCTTGACACGTAAGAACATGGAGATATCCGTTTTCAACAAAGTCCAGACGTTTACAGATCGGTGAGCGTCACACACGGCCAGACACGCCGACGTCTGCTCTTGTGGCCTGCGTGTGTTATTGGATCAGAGGCCATTCCTGTAAACGGAGATGTGTGTGTTTATATCAGTAAGTGGATTAGACCTTGCACGAATCTGCTAGCGAATGCAGCAATCCTCGTTTTCACACACAATATATATACACATTATGTTTCTCTCTCCATCTGTCTAGCTATTTACCTGGCTTTACTTTTCTCGCTCACATTCTTACACACAAACACACACACACACAGACGGTTAGGAGCAGTGTGCCAGGAAGGACAGGTCTCCTGAGCACATAAATATATGCTGGAGAGCATATGAGTGATGTTAGTAATGGCATTAGCATTGATCAGGGGAGAAGCATTGAGAACCATCCGACTGCATGATTCTCCCCAAACACCGCCATTAGAGGATGCAGGCGTGCGTGTGTGTGTGTGTGTGTGTAGATCTCATTATGTGATGATTAGTCCAGTACACAAGAAAAGACTTTAAGAATCAGCACTAGCACAACAGATACGTAGACACCGCATAAAAGTCTTTTTGATATTTGATCAGCTACTAGAATAAGATAGAAGAACACTCTATAGGATTATTCCAGCGCCGTATCCTGCGTACTGTTGTCATTGCACTAATGCAATCCTCACTCCTAACACATTACGAGGAATGATCTTCAGTCAGCCGTAATGAAATGCAGTAATTAATTGTCAGCATTAGGGATGAGGTGAAGAGGGGGTGATTGGGGTGGGTTGTTTGTGTGTGCGAGCCGGCAAATTTAATACGACACTTTTAAGTGTGTGTTTGTATAAAGTCTGGGCATGGTATGTCACTTCAAAAAATGCCTCCATAAGAAGTATGACCGTGGAGTGTGTGTGTGTGTGTGTGTGTGTATGAAGTGCTCTTCTATAGGAATAATTACACGAGCTGACAGTCGATTCTGTTCGCTCGCTGCAGCCGTCATTGACTCAGGCCAGGGAAATAATCTCCCTCGACAAGCAGTGCTGCCATGATAGCAGAGCATTTCTGGAAGATTCTCTAGTAATTACGGTCAGACAGTGTATCTCTCTCTGAGCCTGTCATCATGACATATTCCAGAACATGTGAGGGAAGAGCGCGACTGTGTGTGTGTGTGTGT
>CM074948.1:11662106-11669606 GCA_037577455.1 Pangasius macronema | reverse complement strand
CTGTTCACTAATCTGCATTTTTATTGGTAGCTAAGCCTGGCTATGAGCTGCTGGAATATGGAAAGGGAATGCAGCGAAGATGAATGGCAAAAATGGCTTTTATTCTGAAGCTATTTTCCATTGTGTTGCTACTCAACATGTGGGCTTTGGTCTAAATATCAGCTCCATCCAGAGGCTTGTGCGAGTGAATAGTATTCTCGTCTCCTCTTTCCCTGTTTAGCACCAGCTCTCTGATCATCGATCAATAGCGCCGGATTATGTGGGGGGGGCAGATTACGGGCTACAAAGGTGGGCTCGCAGTATTGTAATCTGTTTTAATTCAAGAAGCCGGATGAATCCAGGACAAACCGGGGAATGGAGCCACAATACATCTGTTCTGTTTTAGTGTGGAATGCAGTGTGTCTCGTGATATAATACAATCATCTAGGATTAATATTTCATGGTGTTAAGTGGCGGCCTACAGCAGGGATATCATATCGATTTGTCCTTTTTGGTCTTCTTCCCCTTGTGTTTTGCTTTAGACAAAGAGGGGAGAATGAATGGGAGGATATTTGAGCAGAGAAAGTGCATCCTGTCTTCACTCGAACACAGGAAATGGAATCCTATCGTTTGCATTTGGAGCTCTTGTATTTGCCCTAGTCATCTCATTCCGCTCTTTCTGACATTGTAAGGAAGAAGGTGAGAGCAGATGGAGGAGGAGGGATCGAGTCTCTGCCGTATCACTTGGGTTTAATGGAGCTCCTCTGAAGGGAGGGTGAAGGAGCCACTGGGGGTTGGACATGAAGCCCATGGGGTCCTCATATCTTAGACAGTGATGCATCAGACTTCTCCCTTGGACTTTAATTAAGCGTTGATTAAGCAGTGACATTAGTAATGATGTTTGTCGACCTTCCTTACCCTTTCTGTAGTTATCTCTCTGGACCAGTCTCCAGTGGAACTGCGTTGTACTTATCTGTCTATCTGTCTGTCTGCCAGTCTATCCATCCATGCCTCTCCTTCTGTCTTTCCATCTCTCCATATATTAATCTATCAATCTATCAATCTATCTATCTATCTATCTATGCAGCCATCCATCCATCTACCTGGCTGTCATAAGTAGTGTCCAAAAGGTGGTGATAAACCTTTTTTCTTTCTTTTCTTTCTCCTCTGTTAGAGCCATATATATATATATATATATATATATATATATATATATATATATATATTCTCCAAACCAGATTATGCAATTCTTCACTAATATTGCATCAACCTGAGTTATTATTGTCTGAAAGCTGCAGGGATGGCAATATAGCGCTTAGACCAGACCAGACTAACTGAGTCAACAACATTTAGCAGAGCAATGGGAGCATATGCCTGTTAGAATTAGAGAAGAGAAGGGTGTGTAATCTGGATGTTCAGCTGTATTTTAATATCATATAAACACATAATTTCTCAGACGGCTAAAAGCATAATTCGGCTTATTCCGCAATGATTTTTCTTCAGTAACACTTGCATAAAATCTATTAATCATGACTTATTAAATAAAACACTTTGTGGTGGTGGAGTCAGACGTAGCAGGCACTCTCTGCTGGCAGTTACAGCTTGCTTTAGATTTAGTATCATATCTCTTATGCCGTGTAAGTCTAGAGCAGTCGACGTGAATGATTCCAGAGTCTGACACAACATGTATTTTATTAATAGCTGCAGATTTGCGACTGTGTTCTTATTGTCATTTCGGCTTGCTGTAGCCATTTCAGCTGAAATGTGTGTGCCACGGTGTTAAATTGATTTCACTCATGGTGTAAGCACTATACAAGTCCCAAACATTTGTCAGCGTGCCCTATCTGTATTTCTTCCACTCTTCTTTTGCTGTATATTCTCATCCAGTTTAATATGCAGTTGAAACCAAAAATGCAATCTTCTTTAAGAGGCTTTAGTATTTGGTAGCAGCATTTGGCTTCTCCTGACTTTTTCATGGACATAGAAGAAACGTTTAAGGAGGAAAACCCAGAGGGAGAAAAAAACAGGCACTTTGCAGGGCTGCTGGGCTCTTGTTATTTTTGTTGTGTTGCTGAGTTGGAGGGAGCAATACCCTGACCTTTTGATTGACAGCTGTAGGGCACTGGGGAGGTGAGGTGCATTCCCCTGTTAATGTTGTCCGTTTTGTTTCCAAGTGTCAGGCAGAGGCATCAAAAGAGAGAGAGAGAGAGAGAGAGAGAGAGAGAGAAGAGGAGAGTGTGTGTGTGTGTGTGTGTGTGTGTGTGTGTGTGTCAAAAAGAGGGAGAAAGGAGAATAAGAAAGAAAGAGTGGAAAAAAAAAACAGCATGTACCAGCTCCTGCATGGACTGGTCTAGAGAGAGACATGAAGAGAAGGAAGAAAAGAGAGAGAGAGAGAGAGAGAGAGAGAGAGAGAGAAATTGAAGAGGGAATGGGGGTCTGGGAATAGAAAAGTGAATCAGAAAGGTAACCATGTGCAGCGGCACTATGTTCCTGCAGTCGTAACAGCTTCCACACAGCATGTTTAAGATCAGCAGAGCAGAGAGAGAGGCGGAGGCAGAAGGAGAACAGGAAAGAAAGCAAAAGGAGTCATAGTGAGAGTCAGTGAACGGTAAAGGATTTGTTGTAAAGTGGGAAGAAAGAACAAATGCTAAACCTATAGAATTTCAGCGGAAAAGTTCAGCCGAGCGGTGGACTCTGAGTCACTGTCAGTCTAAAACACACACACACACACACACACACACACACACACACACACACACACACACACACACACACACAGTAGTGGCATTACTGCACATAGTACTGCAACTTTTTCCACAATTTTTTGTAAATAATAATAATAATAATACATTCCAGATGAGTACACAAAAAGGCCCTCGATACACATTTAATGGCTACATCTTAAACATCACAATCTCTCTGAAGTGTAATAATGCAAAAGCATAAACAGGGAGGCAAGTGCCAACAAAAATTAATCAAAAAGTCATCAGCCTTGTTAACTAGCGATCCGTGTAGGTGGATGACATGGAAAGAAGAGCACTTTTCACCAAATTGCAGGGAAGATTGCATATTCTGAAGGTAACATTTAGCATATATGGCTCTTTGGTTCTGGCTAAATACTTACAGTGTCACCTAGCAAGCAGTGTCTTTTACTATCTCCTAGCAACAGTACTTCATATTCTATTTATTATTTATTACTTCAGTATTCCACTTCTTGTTTGTTTTAGCTACAAATGGTACTAAATTCGTAATACATTTGCATTAGCAAAGAAAGCCTACATTAGTTGCTAGCTAGTGAATGTAATGAATGTCAATATTTATTATATTAGCTAGCAAAGAGCAGTTAGGATGGTAGTGTTTTACATTTGAATGTAATTAGTAATATAGTATATTTCCTTATTTGTTTCAGCTAAAAAATAGAAAAATGGCTTCTTTAGCCAGACTTTAGGTAACTAGCAGGCTATATCTTAAAGCGGATATCCATGTTATATTGTTTTCACAGAAATACATAATTGTTTTATATTTACATTATTAGCTAGCACAAAGTCTTTTAAAGTTTACAGTTCTCACTTTTAATTCTTCATTTTAGCTGTGCTAACTGTTGTGTTAATTATAGGAAAGAAATGCATCTTATATCAGTCTGGCTAGCACTAGCTAGCTACGTATTGTAAAGCTAGCTACGTATTGTAAAGCTAGCTACGTATTGTGATTTTTACAGGCTTATCTTCTGCAGAATCCAAATCCCACACTTCATGTCCTGTGTCTTCAGTTTAGGAAAGGGTTGAAATTTCACTAAACTTTAGGGTATCGACTATCTCACAACATAATCTAAGCTTATCTGCCTTCCCCGAGTCTCATTACAGTTGCTAAGCTACACTGGTCAAGTGGAAGGGTCGATATATGGCCACCTGTTTATAGCGCTAAATTTCTTAGTGCAACACACTAGATGATTTAGCCACTGCCATTTCAATGCTAGTGCACCACTTTACAAGTCAGCCTTGATATTCTTCTCTTCTCTAGGTCTCATTAGTTTTGACTGCACAGGGTATAGAAAATGCATGCTGGAAAAGACGAGAAAGATCAACAGTACAGAAAATGGGTAGAGAGAAAGAGAGAGTGAGACAAGCAATTAAATGCTTTACTGATGCTCTTCTGCCCTTAAAACTTCTGAAATCAACTGTATCAGGCTGCGTTGCCCCAAAGGGACCATTCTCCACTGCTCCCTCCTACATAGCGACTAGTGTATAGGTTAATTGGGGAACGGTTCCTGACATGGTTCTGCCCTTCCAGACATGAACAAATCCTGTTTTCAGTACCTCCCATCTCTAATTATTCCTCGCAGTGACATTGCAAAGCCTTTCTTGCAGTGGCCTTGTCTAAAAGCAAGAGAGATTGCGAACGAGTACCATAGCGTCGGTCTTTCATTCTTTTCATCCCTTCCACATCTCTGCTTTCCCATACCGCCTTACTCGCCTGCACTGATGTGTGTGTGAGTCAGATATGGCCTGCATAAGTGATTATAGCTCTGAGAAACGGCCGGCTGCTGAAGATCTTGTGCGCTTTAATTAGGCTCTGTGTGTACGTGTGTGTCAGGGAGAGAACGCCTGACGGAGAAAACAGCTTTGCTTTGGTAGCCGACGTCACTAGTGATTGAATCATGGCTGTGGGGGTTTGTCACGATCGGTGGAGAACGTAATAATAATAATAATAATAATAATAATAACTTCTTCTTCTTCTTCTGTTTTTATTATTATTATTATAAATGTATAAATATATTATAAAATATTATTATAAAATGAGTTTTTTTAATTTATTCACGAGATATTGGCATTTGGCATCTCCAGCGCAGTAATTATGTAAGGCAGAGATAGCCAAAGTTGCCAGAGGGTATGTTATTTGATTTGAGATGCTGAGGTTACAGAATGATGGATTTACCACTGGAGAGAGTTCTGTAATTATTCGGAGTAGAACAAGTACTGAGGAATTATAGTTAAGTGAAAGTATAGATAATGTGCCAAAAATCCAACTCAATGAAAAGTGGAAGTATCCAGCCAAAGCTGTACTCAAGTGAATGCATCCAGGTATTAAAAAGCAAAAAGTAAATGTTGTTATAACTGAAAAGTAGATTTTATTAAGTATATAAAACTGTAAGAAAGTCACTTTTGTTTTAAAGCATATGCCAATTTATGTCTAGCCTATTTTTATTAGTCTAACCTGGCATTAGCAAAAAACAACAACAACAACAGGCTAACTTAAATATATCCAGTTAATTATTTCTAAATTATTTCTGTAAGTACCTCAACATGCTTTTTTAAAAATTCGATGGAATTCATGCCTTCTAGAAAGGCAAAGACGACACCTGATTTTATTTGAGTCTTTGCTTACTCCAGCGTATTGAAACATTTTACTGAGGCAGGGCCAGGGCGCTCATCTTCAGGATCCACACTGCAGCCTGGTGGCTTAACCATATTCAGATACACACACATAGCTATAGCACCAACTACATTGTGTAGCATGAGAAGGTCACTGCAGATGAAGAATTGGTATGATCCTTCTTTTTTTTTTTTTTTTTTACATTGATTAATTTGACTGGATGCTTTAAATGATTGGAAGCTAAATTGAAATGTGAGTGAAATATTCGGGAACCCATTCTACCGATGTCTATATTCTTCCCTCATCTAGCTATGTCTACAGTCATAGCTAGAGGAGAGAAGAATAGACCTTTGAGATTTGTATTGAGTACTTTGAATGTTAAGTTTTAGAAATTTAGAATTAAGTAAGAATAGAACTGTTCAATTTCAATGACATCCAAGTAAAGTATAAATACCCAGAAATAATACTGAAGCAATTAATATATATGTATATATACCATGAGGTCCTACGTAAATGTCGTAACACTTTGCATGACACATTAATAAACTCAATTGAGCATGATTAGTCTATTCAATAAATTCACTTCGACGTGTGATTCCTTTAGGGCAGAGTACAAATCAACCTAAACAGGCTAAATGTTTGCTAATCTGAGAGCTTGACATATAAGAAAATGGAGAGTATGAAAAAGTCAAATTGTGCATGCATTGAAATTTTCAACGTTCAACCTCAATTTAGTGTCTTTTGTGCATCTTTTAATGGCCTGTAAATGCTTATCATCACCGGCAGGTTGGAGAAACATTCCATAGAAGCACGCATTAAGACCATCTCCCACAAAAGCCACATCAGACATGTAGTCTGTCTCTGTCACACACAAACCCAAAAGCCAAATAGGTAGTGAGTTGTCTGGTCACCCAGAGACTGTAACCCTTCTGTGTGAGACAAATCTAATCTAAGGGCAACAACAAAAAGTGAGCCGTCTCCCCATGGTCTGCTTAGTGATTTAGCATGCTACGTGTCAGCAGCTATCCTTCCATGTCACTTCTCTCAAACGCTAATTCGCCCCGATTGTCTCCGGAATTACTTAGTCCAACTTATTGCCCTGGACAGACCTGTTAATTCCGACTCATTTCATCCAAGCAGTGGGGGTGAGGAAGGGAAAAAAGGTGAAGGAGTTCAAGAGAGGCAGGAGTGTGTGTGTGTGTGTGTGTGTGTGTGTGTGTGTGTGCGCGTGTTTGTGTGTGTGTGTGTGTGTTTAATTTCACAATTTAATGCACAAAAGAGAGAGAGAGAGAGAGAGAGAGAGAGAGAGAGAGAGATGGATTCACCCTAGAGACAAATTCTGGCTCTTAGGCTTCTTTGTGAGCTCTCTCTGTAGCTCCGTTAGGGCTGATGCAGTATTCATGTGGCACAATGCAAAAAGAGTGAGAGGCAGGAAAGAACATGGCCTGAGTGACATGGAATAAAAAGGAAATTGAGTGCATTAGGGTATTCAGATTTTAGCTGGTCTCCCCCCACCGTTCCCCTGCTTGCATAGTGGAGATACAAGCTAACTGTTGCGTGATAACCTATTATTTAATGGAAGGAGTGATGCGCTGGGCAGCTGCCACAAAATGGAGTCAATCAAGTGAATAGGCAGAATAAAGCAGGCTTCTGCCAAATGTCAGAAACGAGAGCAGAGAAGGTGAGAGGACAGAGACGAAAGAGTGAGGAGAAAAAAAACAGGGGCAGCGAAAAGAAGGAAAGAAAATTGAGAGAGCATGAGAGAGTGAGAGGAAAAGAGAGAGGAGCACTCGTAAGGCATTTTAAACATATCCGTTAGGGGCCTGCACACACACTCTTTGAAGCATAGCCCCATTACCGTAGACAAGCCTGAGCTAGAGACAGCATCCTAATGCAGTGGCCATAACAGGACTTGATAAATAATTAATCAGACAAAACTGTCAGCATTATTACACCTGAGAAGGTTCCGGCGCCACTGTCCTATATATACATATACATATACATATACACACACTCCTGAACAAAATCTTAAGACCAGGGAAAATATTACAAGTATTCACACTTCACACTTGTGGATCGTAACCAGGTTGTAAGAACTTCTTCAAAATGCCAAAAGAAGAAACAAGAGCAAGAGACAAAAAATAGAGA
>CM074948.1:11614918-11642585 GCA_037577455.1 Pangasius macronema | reverse complement strand
CACACACACACACACACACACACACACACACACACACACACTTCACTTTACTTTTGTTTGTGTAAAGCTGCTTTGAGCCAATGACCTTTGTAAAAAAGCACTATACAAATAAAAATGAATTGAATTGAATGGAATTACTAATGAGGACTTGTTAGGCAGGTCAAAAAGTGTCATTATGAATAACAATTCCAGAGTGTAACAAATTCTCTGACTCTTCAAACTTTGTTGCTAACACTCAACAACCATGAGCTCCTCTAAGCAGCTGACTGAGAATCTGAAAATGAAGCTAATTGATGCCGAAGTTGGGGAAGGTTGTAAGAAGATATCAAAGCGCTTCCACTAAACAGTTTCCACTGTCTGAAATGTCACTTGGAAATGGCATTTAAGGGGAACTAAGGAAGTCAAGGCAAGATCCAAAAGACCAAGAATATTTTCAGATAGAACTGCTCATATGCTGCCTATAAAGGCAAAGTAAACCCACATATGACACTAAGGACCTGCAGGTGTTTAGCTGACACAGGAGTGGTGACGCACATGATCTGCATGGAAGAGTCATCAGAAGGAGACCTCACCTGTGACATCATCACAAAGGTGAATGCCTGAAGTGTCCAAAACAATATCTTGATAACCCAAAGGCATTTTTGAAACAAGGGCTGTGGACTGACAAATAAAGAATTGGCCACAATCACCAAAAGTATGTTTGGAGAAAAAAGGAGTAGCAAAAGAACACTTTGCCAACTGCATGGGGATGTATCTATTGCGTGCTGAAGTTGTGTGTCAGCCAATGGGTCTGTTTATTGCTGCACTGCTTTAAGCTAGATAGGAAAGACCATAATAGGTGTTGTAATGGGTAATACATTAAATTCCATGCTAGTAATGGCTAAATGTAAATGTACACATTACTGGAACAGTCCATGGCAGCCACAATTTCATGTTTGTGAATGAGATGTTTGCTTAAAACTGACATAAGCTGAGTATCATCAACCTACAAACTATGACAGACAGTCAATCGAGGACTTTTGACATTCGACAGTCACAGTGCGAGCGTGCAAGAGTGTGAGAACTCCCACTCTCACACTTTAAAAAAAGGGTTCCTCAAGAGTTCTTTAAAGATTTAATGATTCTACCCTTTTTGAAGAAGATCTAATTAAAGCCTCTGATTTGCACATTAGGAGTCTAAGCCTTCATTCGGATTTCTTTAATGGTGCTTTGTGACAATGTCTGTGGATAAAAATGCTATACAAATAAAACAGATTGAAGAGGGTATATGTTTCAGTTATCGTTCGGGATTGACAACTATATTTATTAAAGAAGTGATTAAAATCCACATGTAAAGGTAAAGATACATGTAAAATTCTACATTATAGCAAGAAGAAGGAAGTGGCATGGAAATGTCTATATGAACAGGTAAATGGAGTCAGTAGCCTTGCATAAAACTTCTAACAATAGTGACGTTCTCAGAGGAATATGTCATTTCTCTTCCCTGTACATTGATTGATTGTTCTGTATTGCTAACAATTTCATTTTTATTCTGCACTGCTGGCCATTTTGAGTAAATCTGCTTTCATCTTGTCAAATATGATGTCAGAAANATTATTATTATTATTATTATTATTATTATTATTATGCATTCTCTCATCCTACTTGTCTCAGCTGACAGTATTTATGTTCAAAATGAAAATATGTTTCATATTCAATTACCATCAAATATATCCTAACCAAAAGCTTAATCATATGAGTGTCAGGTATCATTGTGCATTGTGCCAACACCAGATTTCAAATAAAACCAAGGCCAAGTTTCAGAACAATGATGCGCACACACACACACACACACACACACACACACACACACACACACACACACACACACACACAGAGCCCTGTCCAAATGAGAATACAGAATGATGTTGGTCAGTATTGGTTACACTCTCTCTCATTCCATCACCCACACCTACCCACACCCACCCACACACACACACACACACACACACGCACACACACACACACACACACACACACACGCACACACACGCACACACAAGCTCACAGACATATATTCCAACTAATTCAAGTAAATAGACAATGCAGGGTGATACAAGGCCTTGCAATCCCTCATAAATAGTGCACCATGCTGCTGGATAGAGACAGATCGAGGTAGTAAATCAAAATGAGACTAGTCTGCTGAGACACAAACAACTCAGGATTGTGTGTACATCATAAGCAGGGTTTGTTGCCTTAGTGTTTGATATTTAAATTTCATTGCATCTCCTTCCTCGCATGCTCTAATGCATTTGATATGCCTTTGATTTGGCTTTGGCCAAATCTGCAGCAAATGACACACGAATGTCTAGATGCCTTTTCTGATTTGCCTTGGTCATCAGATAACCTAAACCTGAGCTTATTTACAGAGCAGGGAAAATAAAATCCTGCAGCTGTTTATATTATCTATCTCATTTTGTCAATTCAGTGGCTTTGGAATTAAATTCATTTGAGTTTCTTCTGTGTGACCCTGAAAATCTAAAAAGAAAGAAGAAATCTTCTGCTAGAAAGAAGAAATCTTTCAGGATTGAGAGAAACATAGCGAGAGGAGAAAAGTCGAGAAGGGAGGATCAGAGGGAAGAGGGAGTTGTATATTACTCTCAGTCAGCACTTTTACTTGACTTAAAGGTTTATTTGTCATCTGCATTGGCGGTTCTGATCAGTTGGAAAGGTCAGCAGTCTGTCATATTCTCTTACATCTCTTCCTTCAAATCGACACCGTGGCTGTCCACAGCCTATATCCTCCACCAGGAACTGCAGCAGGCATTCATTATTGATCTGAAATATGAGCAAATCATTTCTCAGATATTACTGATAAGTCTTTTCCTGTGATACGTACTGTGACATTTCTGACATGATGAACACAAAGATTTTATTTAGCACATAAGCCTGAAAAGATTCAAAGCAACACTAAATAATAATTATTAATCCAAGTGACAGTACAAAACAGATGAACAATGGGTCAGGCCTATGAGCTGTATAAATATATAATGTACACCCACACACACACACACACACACACACACACACACACACACACACACACTTCCAGCATTAATTGTGTTGTACACTGTTAGTTAGTTAAATGTATTGGTAATAATGAGGAGCTTCATTAGTATTCCCAGTGTCCCTCTCTGCTCAATGCCTCCTGCTTGTGTCTCGCTCCTCTGTTGACATTTATGTTTTCAATTAGCCATTTGCAAAGAAGACTCATTTCTCCCCTCTCTCTCTCTCTCTTTCACTCTTTTTCTCCCGTCTCTCCCCAGTCCTTCTTCTTTGCCTTTCTTCTCCCTTCTCGCTAAAATGCTACATCATCATCCACCATGATCTTTCATCAGCCTTAAGCACTTTATCAAAAGTAATCCACTTGCTAGACCCCATGGGAGTCTGCAAAATATCATCTCTTAGCCCACTTGCTAAGACTCACAGCATGAGGTGCATGCGAAAGTTGCTGAAACATGAATACGGTAAGACATCTCTTACATCTTTTTGATGGTTTCCAGCCATTTTTTTTCCCTTCCTCTATATTCATGTACACTCTTTAGCCAGCATTTATTTTACTTTGATCAAGCTGATCAAGCATATAAAATCTTCCTTGTTGGGTTGTCGTCATTACAGAACAAGTAGCAAGTGTTTGCCGGTATTAAGATATTAGTCCTTTAGACACTCTCTATCCATTACTGGAGGATGTTGATATATATATATATNATATATATATATATTCTTATGGAATAAACTTCTTCCTTTTCTCTCAGGAGGTCATATGGAGTGTGTGAGTGCTGAAACCAGGAGCTTGCATGAGGAGTCCACTGGTAGCCAACCACAATGGTATGGCATAAGCCTAGCGAGCTAAAGCAGAAAAGAGGAAGGTGTTTATATATGTGCATCCAAAAGGTCAAATGTATGCTTTGTTATGAACTATTCTACAAATCAGTGGTGATATATTATTATTGCAGAGAGAGAGAGAGAGAGAGAGAGAAAGCAATAGACAATTGCATAGTATCACTTTTGATATCTTGATCTGACCCTGCACACCTATAGACTTTTTCGTTTTGTCACATGGCCAGCGAATTGGTAGCCATTAAAATTCCACTCATCAAGGCCGGAGTGCTGGTTCAATGGGCTGAGAACAAACAAGCACAGGGAGTGATAAATGGCCCACACGTCTATGCCCATCCTCTCCATATAACCTGGGCATTAATTACCCCAATTGGTATTGCACACTAATCAATAATTGCATTCTTAGAGCCAGACACAGTGGACAAGTTTGGCCATTGATGACCCTACCTGTTAAATCTGGCTCTTTCGGATCACAACAAGAAAGGGTTATGTCAACAAGACCATTAGATATAACAACCCAGAGCTAAGCAAGAGCTCATGGAAGAATGATATAGTACTTCATCTTATTTCTTATAAATTACTTGCTGATTTTATGCACATCCATTCTTGTCATAGGCAATGATTTACCAAATGTTTGCATGTGCAAAGAAATCTGTAAACTTAATTAAAACAAAGTTCCCAGTGAGCCAAATATCACATCTTGCTGTTCTGCACGTTCGACTTAATGAATATGCAATTTCCAGCAAAATACAGGTTGTTGTATACTGTATATAAATAGGCTAATCTAGTTCCTACTGTGTCACAGCAATTGCATGAGCAAAATAATATGACTGACAGGCAGGTGTTAAATTTGTGGTATATTTCTATTTGAAGACAAAATCAAACCATATACTATGGTTTATAAAAAAATATGCCATAGTATCTCAAAATAATATATATTTTTTAAATCTAAAGTGGAATGAAGTGACGTGTAGCCATGTTTGGTGACCCATACTCGGAATTTGTAATTGTCCCCTTTTACTACTGCGGTAATAAAATTAGTTTTATATTCAATATTCACTGCATGGTTTCACCTGCAATGCAAGAAGCATTTAAAGAGATCCTGTGAGACTGTCTTCTTTCACATTATTGACCTAACACATGCTGGGACATGTGTATTAGACATGTGTATTATTTTTTTTGTAAATCACCTGCAACATGTGTCGTAACTGTGCGACCTTCCGACTGCACATGTAATTGCCACATTTACTGGGGACCAAAGTAAATCAGGGAAGCAGTCCCAGTTATATAAGTGCACAAGGTAGAGACACCTGACATTATCCACAACCTTAAGTGTGCGTAAGTCTAGTATGTTTCAGGTAATTACTTTTGGATAGTCCATCTATCGAAAAAAAAAAGATAAACAGATTGTCAACATGAACTCCAGTTAATGCCAGTTGCTTGCAAATTCCCACCTTTCAAGCCAAACCCATTCTCCTCTCCGCTGTGTGACTTTGCTGTAATGTCCAGGAGCACAGCAGAATACCTCAGAGGATAGTGCCTTGGACCCCTGACTTTGGCCACAATTCAATCCATCTGCCACCCTGTTCTTTCCTTCACCTTGCTACGCTGATTCATGCAAAATGTTCGCCTCTTTCCTCCCACCAGCAGAATTAGTTTGGCGGTCACTGCATTTAATCTTAGAATGTCACGCAAAGTATCCCCTTGTCATTGTTTAATGTAAATAACCTACCTACCAGTTTTTCACTGAGTTACTTTAAATCCCCAGTGTGATTAAGAAGATTCAGACTTTGTGACTTCTGTAGACAAGCTTCTGAATAGCAGATGTTAGGAGATGGGGATCATCTGTTGTTCTTAGATTAGTGTGCTTCATGACGATTACATGAGTATTGATATACATGTCTCGAGATTACTTTCGTTTTGTTTACTTGCTTTAATTCAAGTCGAGAGTTAAGTTTTTTTATTTATTTGCTATTATTTTTAATTATTTGCTTTTAGCAATAAATATTGCCACAAAGCAGCTTTACAGAAATCCGGACGTAGATTTAGATCCAGATTAACGAACAAGCCAAAGGTGATAGTGGCAAGAAAACATTCATGAGGAAGAACCTCTGAGAGGAACGCCATTCTCTTCGTTTTCTGAGTGGCACTGAATAGTGGGCTTATAAATCATTACAGTGTACAGGTGTAGGAGAGTAAAGGCAATCAGCACTAAGCGTTCGGTATGAGCACATTGTGAATGAGAAACCTGGGATCAGCCAATCTTTAGGGTATCCCTAAGTGTGTCAGGATCTGACACAAATTCATACATACTTTTATGTTTTTTATTGTTCTGATGTGTGTTTTGTAACAAATCCCATACTGTTCAACTCAATCTCAATTCTAAAAAGCAAGCGCATTTCCATTGATGTGCTTATTTATTAAGCACTAAGACACACCACTAGAACTAACTTTCTGAACTTTTGAAATGACTTGAGCATTTTGTTAGAATTCATACACCTAGTGATACACACAGCATACACCTAGTGATACATACAGCATACACCTAGTGAAACATGCTGCATACACCTAGTGATACACACAGCCTACACCTAGTGATACACACAGCCTACACCTAGTGATACATACAGCATACACCTAGTGATACACACAGCATACACCTAGTGATACATACAGCATACACCTAGTGATACATAAACTGTCTATAGATAATGTTCCCTGGTGGACTAGTGGCTAGCATGCGGCGCTCTCACTGCCACTTCCTGGGTTCCCAAGGGCCAGTCCCTTGATTAGGGTCGGTGACCTCCGGACTTTTTACCCCTCCCAACACAGTTCTTCCTGTAGACGCATAAAAAAAAAAAGCTAGGCACTGAAGCTTTCTAAAACCTTGAAGGCTGAGGCTACTGCTTGTCCTCCCTCATGGCAGACAAGTCATGCTAAAGATTCTGAACACAAAAACCTTCCCAGCCTCAGCTAGAAGCAGCCATGTTGATGAGGAATGAGGAATGGCCAATTCCAATCCAGATGGCCCACAGTCCCACACGGTTCGATGATTTCCCTGCTCTAACACATCTAGTTACATGTAGTAAATCTGTTAATGAAATTGTGAGTGAAATGTAAATGAAAAAAAAACCACCTCTAACTTTCATTATTTGTATTCAGTGCATAATGTGGTGGTTAAGTAAAGAATCTAGTGTTGTGTTTTATGTATTTAGTATTTAATGTATTTGAACTAGAACAAAGATAAAGAATTATGTCTAGTGTTCTGCACACAAATGTTTGAAATGAAAGTGTGCTATGTTCTGAGCACAGATGCAACAAATTACAGGCTGGCTTTCTGCAAAATTCAATACCGGCTTGATTTCGTTTGCAAAAAAAAGTTTTGCTCGCATAACTTTTAAAAATCCAACTTCGTCTTTATAACATTAAGCACCTTCATGCTCTGTTTTCACACAAATAGGCCTATTTCATCTCCCAATCCAGCTGCATTCCTAATTCACCTAAGAACACTGGAGCAGGGGGGAGCCGGAACGTTACAGCTCAGTGGTCATGAAGGAAAAGCAAAAGCACTAATTCATGTGTGCAGGCATGAATCAAGCACTGAATCCACCATGTTGTTATTCACTAAGACAACTGAAACACCGGTACAGTCTGCAAGTGTATCTCCACACAGAACTCGCCATATGTTTAGTGCCAATATGACTTCATGGTTGCCCGAGTGGAAAATAGCTCAGAGGCCGTAGAAAGCACTTGGAGACTACAGTCTTTTAGATAAATAATTTTTAGCAACTATGGAATATGGAACAGAAGGGAGGACAGAGGAAAAGGAAGAAACAAGAAAATAATTATAGCAGTATAAAATAATAAATAATAGGAATAATTGTACGAATGTTATGTATTATATAGGTATAATACATAATATTTCATAATAAACTATTTTAGCAAGAACAAGGCACATGGAAGAACTTGCCTTTTTAGAAATACCCAAAATTACTAAAACAACCAATAATCCCATGAGTCTATCCAATGACAGATTAATTTATATCGTTTCAACTATGATTGAAAGTGATTTCTTCCTGAGTGTAGCCTCATTTGGATGCTCATTACCCATATTTAACTTTATCACCTATACTCAGTGACAGCTGGTCTGGATATTGAAGGAAAGGTCTAAATCCAATTTTACGACCCATAAGTAACTCGCTGTTACTTTTATGACACCATTATAATTGCAAAAAATAAATAAATAAATAAATAAAAAATCTGTGTAATCACTTGACATAACAATGAGTGAATCTACAGACTGGGCAGGAAAGAATTCAGCGCCAGCCTTTACTTCATATGTGTTTTCCTTTTTTTTTTTCTTGTGACTGCTAGTGGTGCTACTGTTTATGGTTCTACCAAATTAAAGACAAAAACAAAGCAATATGTTAACAGCACATACAAATGAATAGAAAAAATATGACTTTATTACTTATTTTTTCTTCAGAGAGAGGGAGGGCTTAGCCCCTCCAGCCCGTTTTGCTAGCCTGGCCTTCATATAGTTAATGGTGTGCACCAAAGAGTGAGCCTCCCTTGCAGCATGTCTTGAAGCCCTCTAATGTGTGTCTGTCTGTTTATTTAACAGCGCAAGCCCTTTTAATAGCCTTCAGAGGAGTACTAGAGGAGATACATTTACCAAATGTGTGTTCTGGCCTTCTAACTGGAGCATTTAGGGTCAAAGGAAACAGAAAGCAGTTATCTGGACTGACATTTTGTAGAACGCTAATATGAATAGTATTTACACAGAGACTGCGGTATTAGGCTATTAGGACAGGTTAATGGGGTAGTTAAACTTTAAACAGTTTGGCATGGTGTACATTTGAGTCGATGGCAACTAATGCATGAATTACAATAGATGTGTTTCTGATGGGGTTTATGCCTAAAATAATCACAAATGTAATATAGAGGCTCACAGTCCTGCTACACATGTAAGCAGCTATAATGATCACTTGTGTAAGCTTGAGCCTATGTATATGGACATGAACCATAGCTGTTCAACTAAATATTATACCAAGGCTAACTCATTTGTTGTATGTATAAACTCATTTCCTGTCAGGTTGCCATAGCACTCCANGTGTTCACCAATAATTCCCACAATCATTGAATGTGCGATGTTCCCTTATCTTTGTCAAAGTTAAGTATTCTACCTCCTCGTGCTACACTGGAACAATCGACCTGATATTTTGATCCGACTTTAAGGATCTGCCAGAAATGCAGATGCGGTGCAATTTGCATCTAAGACCTGTAATTTGTGACCACAAACCATAACAAATAACTGTAAGCACTTTGCTTCACCCCCTGATGCATACCTTTGATTAAGATAGATTTTGTGTGATGTCATGTAAGAAAGTAATTAATCATTTTTTAAATGGGTTTTGTATTGTTGGAGCAGTGATGGTGGTGGGTAATGGCAGGCCCATATCCTCGTTTAAGTAGTGGATGGATGGCATGTGTAGAGTTTTGCTGATGCTTCTGCTATTAGTGCACTTTCCGAAGCACTCTTTCTTGAGATGGCTTAACACACCAGTCTGGCGTTATTTTAATTAAAACGGAACACCTTAAAACGCTGTTAAGCTGGGTATAGATTTACAGTTTAAGTCACTAATTTGTATCATTATAAAAGAAAGTCTCAAGAGGAACAAAGGTGTTTGTGCTTAATATTTAATAACATTTAATATAACATACTAAGCAAAAGTAAGAAAAAAAGCTTTATAGGAAATGGTATCATGGTAAGCCATTAAAATGAGCCGATGCTAGCATGATATTCTTGTTCTCTAGTAAACAAAGCACCTCCCTGGGGGCGAAACACAGGGCTAACATCTGGCTAGACCAGCCATATATGTCCACTCTGAGCTCTTTTAAACAACTAATTAGTGAGATAGAATAAAGCGAAGGAGCAGATGGGAGGCATGCTTCACTTGAATTTGTGATCACTTTTCCTCCGTATACCGCATACACCTCCACAGGAGTGCTCAAATAAAGTTGACTAATGTTAGAAGTGGGTAAGTTGGAGAAGATGGGGGGTGAATAAAATGGGAAAAAGTTCTCCATGACCTTGCACCCTCCACCTTCAAGCGCTTATATCATGCTGTTTTAAATGAATAGAAGGCCTAGGCTAATTGAAGAGGTCATTAAAGGCTCAGAAATGGTTATCTTTTAAAAGAAGTATTGAAACACCACTTGGAGGAACAATAATTTCTTGCGACCGTTGTTAAATCAAATGAATAGAAACTAAACCAAGTGGGCAAAAAAAGAGTTTCATTTTTACTTACATTTGACCTTTTTCTAAAGTTAATTTCTACCCTAAGGCCTACAACTCAGAACTGAGAATGAACTATACATGAACCCACAGCCTGACTGTTTGTGCTTGGATTTAATGCTTTAAAATATTAGCTCATTTTCTCATACAATACTCATTTCCATTTTTTTTGTCAGGCTATGGGCATGCTTTCTGGAATTACAGAATGGTGTTATCAAGAAATGACCTTATCATTATTTAACAGCATGAACCCCTTTGCACATCAAATGTAGCCCAGAAATCGTATCTCGGAAGATCTATGGTAAAAAATTTCCCGCATTAAAGTAGTCCCAATCCTACCTCGGTTATGACTGTCTGTTGCCATTCATGATAAAATGTCAGGGTAGACAAATTGTCTGATAACCTCTCTGTCTGTATTATGGAGATTACCCAGCAGTATTAAAGCCATTAGACGCTGTTTGGTGAAGGGAGTGGACAGAGGCTAATTTGGGTAATTGAGCTGTCAGCAGTAGAGGCCCCGTGTCTGATAACATGTCCTACCAGGAAGTGGACACTGAAGTGACGGGGGCTCTGTGAGAAGCGATCAGAGCACCTGAGTAAGTCATCAGAGCACAGCAGGAGGGAAGGCCACAGACTTTTTAGTTAGCAGATGTCTTTGAGGAACAGTTGGGAGCAGAGGAGGACAACTAAAGGATGATTGGACAGACTGAAATAAGCTGCCTTTCCCTGGAGAACCCTGTTCAAGGGGTGAGAAGCGAGGGTGACTGACTGCAGGTCTTCTTACGCAACACAGACCAGAGACAGGACAAAGGTTACCAATCACAAACATAATATACCTTCCAACATGCTGAAATTTGTTTATATATTCCATTCTTATGACTTATTCAGTGACGTATCCTCTACCTGACCAAGTTCTCTTAGAGCATATATGGAAAAGTAATGGGTGAGCTGCTCAACCAGGTTTATAATGAGCATAATTCAAGACAACTGCTATGATTACAAAGAGCTCACTATGTGACCTTCTACTTGCTCAGATGGCCATGATGCCAGAAAAAGCCAATCAGAAGTTATTAATAATGAATCCATACCCACTCAAGTCACAAGTGCTCCCTTCAAAGTCTGTCACACTCCTCCATCCTAATTGACCAATTAACCAACTGGAAAGCAATGGGGAGATAAAATGAGAGTATGCATACCTACACAAATAAAAGTGTATTCTTTATGTTTTGATGTGCAATACTTTTGAAATAGTAACTTAGCACTGCAATGGAGAAAGATCTGCAGCATATACAACAGTTCTTGCAGGAAAACTCTGGATCTGCAGGTGAATGTTAGTTATGCTGATAACTGAATGGAACAAAGAGCTGGGAAATCCAATAGCACAACCTTTTGCTCTTATTCTTTATTAGCTTACTGAGCTGAGAAACCAAAGTCTCCTGAGGATGAAAAAAGTAGCTACATTTGGTTAGCCAACAATCTTCTACACACAAAAACTTCAAGCATTGACTTGCAATGTAAATATGCTAGTTTTCCTAACACTTTGTATATGTAATATCATCCAACATTGTCATATGCCTTTTCTTAAATTGTATGAGTTTTATATAAAGATTACGCTGTCATGTTTAAACAGTTTATTTCTTTCAAACACACACACACACACACACACACACACACGTTTTGTGAACATTTTCAATCCCTTCATATTAACGACTTGAAAGAAAGCAACCCAAAACAAATCCATACATTAAAGCAAATAAGACAAATATTTGTTCAATTAGGATGAAAGAAATGGAGCCACATAGAAGGCCAGTCTGTTTCTGATGAGATGCAGTGGCTGAGCTGCATTACTGGAAGATTTGGGACACGCCACGCTTAGGAGGCTCTCTTTCACGCTTTACTCATCATTCATTCAGCTGTGTTGTGAAGGCGCTTATTACTTAGGCATCTTCCAATATGTGCATATGAGTACAAAGAAAAGCACAAAGATTTTCAAAGAAAAAACTTTGTTTTTTTCTTTTTTGTTTGGTATGGCCTACAAAACCAGTTACACACAATTTCACAACTTTCCTAAAAGACTGATAAATGAGGCCCATTGTTCTGAAGTCCATGATTTCACTCTGACCAGCACCAACATCTTAATTCATGCAAACTTTTCACACTGTGAGATCTTTTCTTTCTATGCTGCATGGCTCATATAAAACCGCCAACCCAAAGTAATTTAACCAACATTAAAATGTGTCATATTTCAACTTCATCTTTTCAAATTCAGTGATTTTTTTAATTCAAACAGAAAGAACTGAAATAGGGAGAGAACGAAAAAAAAAAAAAAAAAAAAAACCCAGGGAAGAAAACATAATTAAAAAACTCAGCCAAGCCTAACGAAACAGGGCTCAAAGCCAGTCGTACCATTACTCCTGAGCAATTCCATTTGTCAAATTCATTATTCACACTAAGTGGTAAACAGGGCTGAATAAGTTTTTGCCATTTTGAAATGGCAGGTAATTTGGCCTAAACCAGGAGAGCTGCATTAAACATGGAGGCAAAGAACAGAAAGATATGTATTCACACCTGGCTAATTGAGCAAGAGAGGGAGAGTGCAGAACAAAAAAAAAAAAAAAAAAAAAAAAAACTTTGATGAGTTGAACATATTAGCGAACATGAGTCGGCTGGTTCATGTGCTGGAAAAGACAGCGACATGAGATATATAAATTATAGAAATAGGAATGAAATAAAAACATTTATCCTTCATTTTAATCTAATTACATATAACGCACCACTGACTTCTCTCGCATGTATGTAAAGTCTCTGACACACTAAAGCAGACTGAAAATAAGACTAGCAAGATCTCTAGTTTAATTTTTGTAACTATTGTGCTACTTTTTGGTCTTGGGCTCTAACTTGGTGTCTTGGTGTGTATTGTAAGCGTTCACTGGCTGTGCCTGCACAACTGGCACATTAACTTGTGATGTACTGAATACTTTAACCAATCAACTTAGAGTTAGAAGAGCAAACATGTCATAAGGAGTTTAGGAAATAAGCTATCATTATGGCAACGGTGTTTATTTAGAGACGATACATTAATAATCCAGACTCACACACACACACAAAGCAATACTAAGGTCATCACTACATAACCTTTCAGCGAGCCGTCGGAGGTTTGCTGAAACAAACACTGGGCATGAAATGAAAGAGAGCTAAAGAATAAATGAGCTAAATTTAAACCTCTCACTTAAATGGAGTTTAATGTCAAGTTTGCGGTCAAGACTTTGCTTAGTTTAGATCATTTGTGATACATAATGCATAGTCATGTGTTAATATTACTATAAGCTCCACAAATAAACAATATATTAATACTTTCATAATGATTACTTAATACATGCACTAAACCAGAATATGAATAATATGAATAGCCATTAATATTGCTAATAGTTACAAACTAATATTTTAACTCATTGTCCTAATTATGTTATATTAGTTAATATCATGACATATGCAGTATTAATAAAGATCCTTTACATTGACTTTTTGTACAGGGTGTAGGTTAACAAAAAATAAAAAATAAAAGTTTAAGTAACATTGAACAATTCACAATTCTCTATGCAAAGCTAACAGTAGCATTAACATTTTCTTCACTAGTTAATTAATATTATGACTGCAGCAGCAATAAATCATATGTAATGTGTGGAAACATTCTAGGTTAACTCTAATTATAGGCTATAATTATTTGAGTTTGAGACCCTTTCGATTATTTGTTTTCCACCACCCCAGATTGTAAGCTAACCCTAACTCTGGGATGTGTTATGAATAAAAATGTTATACCGGACACATTTGTAATAAATTTCACCTCTGAAAATGAAATTTTAGAGTGTTCTAAAGTCACGTCACACACTATACATACTATAACTCTAATGTTGGCCTAAAAAATTATTTTATTCGCAAATAGCACAGTCCTCACTCAACCACCTATGAGATAGTTTTATAACATTACACCAATAAAGTGATTTGATTTGGATAATCTAATCTAAACATATTAATACTGTTGGCTTTCATTGTGGATTGTCTAAAGTTAATTAAGTATTTTTTTCGGTTAACAAAAAGACAGAAAGACAATGTAAATGATATTTATTGATTCTGTATATGCCATGACATTAATTAAAATAACATAATTAACATAATGAGTTAGCGTAATGGTAATACTTAACTATTAGCATTTTAGTGGCTATTCATTAATGACTCAGAGATTGTTAATGCGTATCTTTCAGTATTTTCTGATGTAGTGTGTGTGTTATATATAATATATAATATATAATATATAATCTTTATGAAAGCATTAGTTAAGTCGTAATGTCTTGCTAATTTGTGGACCATATATTATTAAATATTTTATCAAACACTGAATTCTAATTTAAAACAAAAAGGACATCAGATATCTTAATTGTGCACAATAGACAATCTGGAGGCACTTGTGTAACAAACATTAACGTAGTTTTAATGTTCATTATGGCATAAGTTCACTGCTCTGGTCTCAGACATAGCGCTATGGCATGCTGACAGCACTTTCAGATGGCTATCATCTTTGTGTCCATCACTCTGTTTTTCAAAAGTCCATAATTGTTGTTATTTAACTATTCGGCAGTTGCCGAACGGCTCCTGTCATTCACTATCAATCTGGGCCTAATTGCTTGCCGTCTGCTATGTCTGCTGCAGAACAACTGTCCACAAAATCATCAGCAAATAAAACCAACAACATGATGACACATGATAGGATCTTGTCATGCACACTAACCAGCACCTTGGAAATAACTGTAATCCAAGTTGCCACAGCGATGACCTGATTATGCTCTAAACAATGCACTGATATGATTTTTTTTTTTTTTTTCGTCCTAGCTAACGCACTTCTGTTGTCGTGAGGACGGCTGATGATATATCTCTTGGCAGAGGAGTTAATTATAACATAGCTCCGTGTATTGCACCAGAGGCTTGCCATGTAAGAAGCCTTCCTACTGGAGGCCCACTATAATCCAACCTGTCAGATTTGGACCGTCATTTTAGCGGGCTGGCGAGCTAGGCTGCGGTTAGTGCACATTGTCTACAGCCCTCTTCTCCTCCCTCTCTCCTCTCCCAGATTTGTTCTCTGTCATTGAGATCTGTAAGTGGAATCGTGTAACTTAGTGTAACTCTTTGCCATTGCATTAATTTCGGCAGAAAAGCTGACATGTGCTGCATAGAGTACAATGCTATAACACTCAGGTATAGGGGGAAAAAACAAAAAAAAACGGTTCGAGTTGAATCGTAATGCCCAAAACCTGTCAACACATACTGTCAACCAAAGTCAGGATATACAGCAACACTCTGCAATCACACACACAAATGTAAACAGTGCATAATACAGTACATTACAGCCTCACACTCACTGTTCAAGAGATTCATTTTATGCATTTCAGGATGTGAGAGAAAAGGTCTCTCGGGTCCAGTATACTCTTGCAAAAAAAAGCAGGGGTGTCCAATCTTCTCCGCCAAGGGCCAGAGTGGGTGAAGGTTTTCATTCCAAACAAGCAGGAGCCACACCTCATTCCACCTGTTTAATCACTTGAGCTTGGCTTGTAATAGACTCCGTTGTGGCTTCTGCTCGGTTGGAAAGAAAACCTGCACCAACACCGGATCTTTCCAGATAAGATCAGACACCCCTGCTCTTAACCCTCTACTGCATGAATTATTTATTTATTTTTTATCGATTTTTATTACTTGAATTAGTTCAAGAAATAAAAATATATTTCAAAATTTAAAAAAAAAAATTAGGGGTGTGGTTTGTAAATTGCTGCCATATGGCAACAATGTGCAGTAAAGGGTTAAGGCTTCTCCACCTTAATGGAGACTCCGCCCTTAAATATGTTTATACTTAAGTGTTATGTATTTAGCATTTCTGATGCATTTATTGCTTGGTGCTGTATTTTTTTTATTCATATGAGAAGTTAGTGGTGCGCCATGCCGCTGTCAAAGTGGGACATTCCAAGTACAGTCACAATCGCATTTAATAGCAGAAAACAATGCAACACTCTCAGACATTAGATAATGGTTCGATTTTGTTGTTATCTCCTCAAAGAGCAACATTTTCTCACACAATTTTCAGCGACATTCAATGTCATTTATTAGTATCGGCAGTATTAGCCCTCTACTGCATGAATTATTTATTTATTTTTTTATGGATTTTTACTACTTGAATTAGTTCAAGAAATAAAAATATATTTCAAAATAAAAAAAAAAAACAAATTAGGGGGGTAGTTTGTAAATTGTTGCCATATGGCAACAATGTGCAGTAAAGGGTTAGCATGAAAGTTGAAGCTTTGGAAGCTGACGTGCTTGAGCAGAGTGTGTGCAGATGAGGAGGTATGAGAGCTGGACAGACTCAAGGACTAAAACACTGCTGCATCACGCTCTAGCTAGAGATGAAGAAAGGGCTAATTCTCATTGGCACCGCTATCAGCAGGTAGCCGAATGGCATTGCGGGTAATATCGGAAATCATTAATCATCAGGGCAGTGGAAGAAGTTTAAACTTAAAAAACAGTCAATTCAGAATTTCATTAGAAAATAAATCTTGGACACCACTGAAGAATAATATGCAAGTAATCCAGGGGGGGATTTTTCCTAAGCCATTCATTATAACCTTGAATTGTGTGTGTCAGGAGCAGATGTACTATATAATCACAGAACCAACCAAAACAACATTTTTCTGTCAGTCAGAAAATATGTGATATTCATTAGTTAGTGTGATGGTTTTATTTTCACAGAAAAATAAGCAGATCTTTCAGGGACAAAAAAAAAGCGAAGCAGCGATGCTACAATGACATCAGTCGAAATATGGATGGGGAAAAAAAGAAAGGTATCTCTGACACTTCTAAAGTTCCATCCATAGTTGTGTTGTGGTTGTTACAGTGATACGAGCAACACACTCCAGTGCACTGCAGTCCAGAAAAAAAAAAGATTAGGCTTGCCTAGTCCTGCATGGTGTAGCAGAATATGAACCCTAGAAGTAGCTGTGATAACCTGTGTGAAAAATTTGAATACAATCTGAAGGATTTCTACTTAGTGCTCATCCTCTTTTTAAACTACCACGTCAATCTTATTACGTATCAAAAAAAATGTGCATCTGCTATCGAATTAAATTGAACATCGGAGAGCATTGCAGTGTAGTATGAAACAGACCAAAACAAGCGAAATAAAAGATTTAATAAATAATTAATATTGGCTCTCAAATAAGTAAATAAATGCTGGCACACATTTTCAAATTTCATCCGTTAAAAAAGAGAGTAATAAAAAGCACTAATAATAATAATAATAATAATAATAATAATAATAAAAAGTCAGCTCCTAATATCAGCTCTCTCGCTCTCATCTACTTCACAACATGCATCACTTCAGCGTAGCTGTCTAGACGGACTGCGGATTCACTCTCTTGAATTTAATTTAAACAGCTGTTCACTCAAAACCCATCTACATTTATGTGTGTGTGAGTTTTGTGTGTGTGTGTGTGTGTGTGTGTGTGTGTGTGTGTGTGTGTGTGTAGGGTGTAGGTGGACTTAGAGATACAAATTTGAGCTTCTCAAACTCAAGAGCAATAATTGCCTGTATGCTAGCACTGTGTAGCGGATGGCAGTGAAATGCTACATTGATCGCCACAGTGGTAGAAACAAGACGGTTGTTTTGACATTTTACCAAGAATTTGAAAACGTGGAAATGGGCAATTTTGAACGATTACAATCAATTTGTAAATAATAGCTCGGTGAATAAACACGAGCAGTTTTAGCCTTTCTGAATAATGCAACTGACATTTAAAGGCTTCAACTTCTTTGTTCCTTCACTTTTTCTTTACTCTATAATGTGTGTTCGCAATATTGAGCTAATACTATTTTCTGCAATTACATGTTTTGACTGGGAAAAAAGAGATTTCCTCATTGTCAGCCACAGTGGGACGACCATATCCCTAAAGTGCTGGGCGGCCATGTGGTCAGATGGCTCGTTTGGATACACACAGAGCAATCCATAGGGAGTGTGAATAAGCGGTGGAGAAGAAGAGGAAAGGTGGAGAGGCTTTGTAATTTGGTGAGAGTCAGGGCCAGAATATTCTTTTTGGGTTCTGAAAAGCCTTTGCTGATTAGATGAATCTGAGCAGATGTGTGTGGATACGGGACAATGTTTATGCCAGCTATGTTTTATACTCATATTCTGTATTTATACTCAATTCATAAATTGTTATATAAAGGAATGAAAGATATTGCGCAGTAGTAGCAACACAAAATGAATATAAAATATAAATATATAAACATAATATAACATTTGTGGTATCAAGCCAGTGAATTAGTTCGACATGTTTGAAGAATCAGTGGAAGAGTAGGAATGGAACAGTCACATTAAAGGAGGAAAACAGAGAGAAAAGGAAGCAGACAGGGTGTGAACTCCCACGTGATGCAACAGAAACAGCATTCGTCAGGAGATTGTGAATTCAAATCCCTGCAATGACACAGCCATCTGTAGCCAAGGGTCCAAGAAAATGCAAGACAGTGTATTTGGCCATGTTCTCTGGGAGGAAGTGATGGCATTACTCTCTCCTGTCAATCAGAGAACCATTAACCAATCATGGCTGCATGTGAGCTCATGTATGCATAAGAGGGTAGGTAGCACTCTCCTCCGAGTGTGTTCAGCTGTAGTGGCTGGTTTCCTGTGTCTCCAAGGAGCACATGCTAGAAATTGGCAAATAACAATGTTCTTTGAATGTCCCATTAAGTGTTCTACAGAATGTTTCCAAGCAAACCCCATTTTGGAATATAAAAACCATTAACAATCCAGCAAACCTAAAAGAACCCTTGGAGAACCTTTTTTCCCCCAATAGTGTACTGGGTATTACACCGTGTATGCATTTTCAGTTTCAAACTGAGCATGGCAGAGATTCAGGTAGCTCTGAAATGCTTACTGATACCCGGCCAGAATGAGCAGTGATAAAAAGATTTGGATTATCTTTCAAATGTCAGTGTGTGTTTGCATGCGTGTGTCGCTGTGTGTGTGGGACAGATTGTCTGGCTGCTAAAAAGGGGTGAGGGCCTGTGGCGTTCTCTCCAGCTCAGCCGTGACCAGCAGCTCATGAGCAGGTAGCTGCTCTGTGGCAAACAGAACGTGTGCATGTGACTTGCCAAATGAGTGCCGCTGAGAGGAGAGGAGAGACATTATTGGCCGCGTGCTGAGCTCCAAGCTGTCCCTTCCTGTAGACAAGAAACACCCAACTGCAGCGGGATGCTACAGAGGGACCAGAGACACTAAGGATGTCCTTCAAAGTGAAATAAGGAGGTGTTATCTGGAACATCTGTGGTAAAATGGAGCTGTTCACAGTGTATAACTCATGTCTGTCTCATTCTATGCCTTGTTTTTTCTTTCACAAACCAATTAATTGCTTACATAACATGTAGAGACAGATGTAACCTGCTCGCTCCTGTTTAAGTGCTCAGTTTAAGTGGTATGCTGATGACAACACACAAAGTGTTCTTTTTAAACTTTATACATATGCAGCTGAGGACAGATGTGGGAAGTCAGCGCAAAACGCAGATGAAGAGATAGGAAGTGAATCGGATTCATTTGTTCTATTTGATGTGCAATTAGCAGTGGCCAGTTTTGCAAGTGATTGACCATTTCCATCATTTCACAGCATAATTATTTATGGTGTTATTAAACCACAACTCGCGCCTCCTGTAGAGTGCATTTAGCAGGCAGTCCCAGGCACAGTTTGCCTGATGAGCTATAGCCATAGAAAATTGAATGTTAATGGCAGAAGCAGTATGAGCGTGTTTTATAGCCACAAGAAGTCATGGTTTGTGTCCTAAACCTCTTCATATACAGTATGTACAGCAGGATTTGAGGGCAACCAGTTAATAAGTTCCAGAAATGTAGGTTTCTATGCTTAATTGTTTTTCTGTATCATTTTGTCAGGGTCGCGGTGGATCCAGTGCCTATTTTANTGGTATGCCTGGCCACTGCAGGGCACCATGCACACACATTTGCACACTCACCTATACCTGGGCTAATTTATTCTAACAAAACATTATTGTAACAAAATCTGGACAGCTGGAAGAAACCAGAGAATACAAAGACCCTAACCTGACCGTAACCTGAACTCAGGATCCAACCTAAGAGAGGAGAGGTAGAGATGAGAGGTGCTACCTACTACATCATTGCCCATATATACAACACAGAAATAAGAGTAAAATGACATTCAGAGCAGCTTTTAGACCCAATAAATCTTTTCCTCAAGTACATACTAATAACCAAGCTGTAACTGAAACACCGAAACCTAAAACTTGCTTATAGAAAACTTTGCAAAAGTACAGACAGTCAGAAAGAACCTGAATGCCAAGTGCATGTAGGAGAGAATTTGCCGGATGCTTGCAGGCTGTTCTGTTGGTTGGCCACCAATTGCTCCCTGGCTGAGTGGATTGTGTGTGTGTGTGTGTGTGTGTGTGCATGTACGTGTCTGTCTGTCTGTCTTTGACACATGCCTGGTCCAGGGAAGAGTGACCCCTGAGATGGGACATGTCTGGATGCTACTGTGAAACTGCACATATGGCAACCATGTGGAGGAGCACAGGCAGGGGGCTATAGTGAGGTGGAAAGAAACAGGAAGAAACAGAGAGAATCCGAGAAACGATATAGCGAGAGAGTAATAGAGTGATGTCATTCTTGCACTTCACTGAATCCACCATAGATTCTGAAGTGGAGCACAATTGACAGAAATGGAAAATAAATTAAAAAAAAAAAAAGATGATGAACTTAAAATTTTCATTCTGAGAAATGAATCATCATTTTTGCAAATAAATGATGAAGTGGCTGCCTTTTCCTCTTGTGTCTGTAAAGAGCCTTAAGTAGTCTTTAAGCCTTTGTAAGGCAGAGTTGTTGTTAATCTTCCTGTACTACCAGTGTGTTCAGATATTCAGAGAAAGCAGCCTCTTTCGTAGGAATTAGTCATTCACAGCGCATTGGCAAACCCACTCAAACCATACACAGCAGCCTCAGCTGTTCATGCCAGGATTCAGCTAGTTAAAGTCCAGAGTTTATTAAAGGCGCTTTCGCCCTCTCAAAGATTACAGCGTCCATAACCGATGACCAAAAGGAGGTGTCCTTTTATATGCAATGAACTCTTTTTCATAAAAACATCTTTTATCCCTTTCTTACTGGTTCATTACCCAAACCTAGTGACACTTACTTCAGTCCAGTGATTAGACCAAAATCATTTATTCTTTGGGCTCTCTTCTGTCCACTTCAACCATTCAAGATAATAAATTCGTAAGCATTTAGACACTTATTAGTGGGATGTTATATATAAAGTTGCTTATTTTACACATTTGTTTTAGTTGTTTGTAGATAAGTGCTGACTATAAGCAAGTAAACTACAAGTGAAACTGTATCCTATACTGCATTTGTCAAATTTGTCATATGCAACAAACTGGATTTGGGGCATATTTGGGAGCATGCATGCTAACTCTGAGTAAAAGACTCTGCAGCTCATCTTCATTTACGTAGCTGGCTCTACACTAGTTACATAGCTATACCAGCCTACTAGATACCACTACGTATACAATAGCTCCACTTATTTAATCTTTGTTTATTAAATAAGTCGAGTTAGTCTATAGTAGTACTTCGTACTCACTGCTCTGGTATAAGCTTAACTAGATAAAGTCATCTTTAGCTCATCTCTATTGATTATCTAGTTTAGCTTGAACCTCAGCCAGTGAATGTTAGTTACATTTACATTTATGGCATTTGGTAGACGCCCTTATCCAGAGCNGCAGCTTGGCGGTGCTGGGGATTGAACTCACGACCTTCCGATCAGTAGCCCAACGTCCTAACCACTGAGCTACCACTACCACTAGTCAACTAGCTTCCTCCATTTTCAGGTAAAATTTTGCCTAATAAATTAGCCTAATATTCTGTTAAGAGATCACTTCTTTGACCATGGCAGCCTGTATTAAAGCAGCTCATTTGAGCAAGATTCTATCTACATATGCACTGGACCTTCCTTATCACTGATGTGTGTGTGGGACTGGTATAAGTGTATCAGATAGCACAGTGCTGCTAGTGGGTATACACACTGCATATACTCACTAACCACGTTATTATATTTATCGAACTTTTTAGTCTAAAAGCTTAGTACAGTTAAACCCTGTTAGATACTACAGCTAGTTTTTTCTGTGTCAGTGTCAGCGTACTACCAGATCCGAGAGTTTGGGCTGTCAGATTGTTTTCAACCCAGCAGTGGCATTGATGTGTTTAATAATTATGTGGATCCTCTTCTGGAGCTTTTGAATTTGTGACCTACCTTCTACTGCTCAGGATGGTCCCTGAATACCTGGATTCCCTAAATATTGCCCCTAATAAAGTATACACTTGCGTCCAACACTTCTACTTATGTTACATTTTATAAGTAAAATGATGAAACTGCTCAACCGATAAACAGGAAGTGATTTCTTGCAAAGCACAAAGCAGAACTAAAATATGATGTACATTATGTATGAACTTGTGCCAGATCCTGACACACATCTGCTGCTGCGGTGCCCCCATCCTCCAGACCTACCAGAATCATCCCGATGCTCTACATCTGGTTGGAGGTTCTGCACTTGTGATGCAGCTTCTGCTGATGTGGATGGTCCCATATGGATACCCTAAAAAATTTATTCCCAGAAACAATTTATTCACACGTCTTGCCCTTCCTTCAGTGGATACTGTAGATTTATACCTTTTAAGTGCTACCTGCTGTAGTCGTAAAGATGTTCTAATTCAAGGACTCTTATTCACAATATGCNCCCCATGCAGGAGGGAGAAGACTATCACAACCTTCCTCAGGATCATGTGAAACCAGCCATCTGCATATTTTTGAACTTCTGCTCATGCTGCATTAGGGAGTGGCGTAACACACTCTGAGGAAAGCACTATCCACACCTTTCTTCATACATTGGGCTCGCAGGAACCCATGATTGAGAGAGAATGTGCCATCTCTCCCACCCAGAGAGCACAGCCAAATTTGCTCTCTTGGGATTCAAACTTCTCTTGCGATCTCGGGATGATAGAGCGAACACATATCTGTTACGCCACTCAGGGGAACACACTGAACATCCTTTCAACACACCTGTAGACTGTAATGATTTACAACTCCACTATCCAGTGTCACCCTTCATCCTCATGTTTTAGCTGGTCACATTCCACTGAAGGATGGGGTAGAGCGAGGCTGACTCTGCCAGTGACATTTTTTTGACACTTTTGACACTGCTCTGACTTTCCCCATCCTGGCTGACTTGAAAACCTGCCAAACAACCAATCTCTATTACAGGCTGGAGTCGTGTTCCCAGACCCTCCCCTCTCCTCCTCTTAGCAAGATATTAGCTTCCTGTTGGCATTAGGCATGCAGGATTCAGCGAAGGAAAAGGCTAAAGGGATTTTTCAGAAGTCTGGGAGGCAGCCAGCATTACAGAGAGAAAACAGGGCACTGGACATATCTGAATCGCTTGAAGCCATGATTTCATTTAGCTCTCATAGCTTACAGTTTAATTGTGGTTAAGTAGCAGTCCATAATTATTTAATCTATAATTTGGGTATCTATAATTTAAAGTGACCCCATCAGTCAAATATCACAGTATCACTGAAAATAAATACAAAAAGTATTAAAACTTTTTTTTTCTCTTCCAATGATACCAAGGAAATTTGGATTCTCTGCCAAACAAGATTAACTTCCTGCTAAATATGTGATCAAATACTTCATAGAGGTGAATGGGTTAAAGGTGTTTTTTCTAAGCTGTAGATTTATTAATATATTAACTTATTTTTCTAAAAACCTGCAGGTAGGTTTGAAATATCTTTTACCTTTTCTTTCACATACATATTTGTAAATGTAATATGAGTGGGACACAAAAACGTAGCTAAATTTCCCAGGTATCACTGGGAATTTTCTATAATAGTACAGAATAGTCACTTCTTCCATCCTGGTCTCTAGTTGATATTTTACACTTCAAATGTGTCACACTGTAAAGTGAGTATCTGCTGTGTACACGCTAAATTCAAAAACAGATACACTGATTTTAATAAATAGTAAATAAAAAAATATCACTTGGAAATGGTGTCCAAGGAGCAGCAGTAATACCCAATGCCCAAGGAGTAATACACTGAGTAGGTGTGTTCATGAAAGGGCATGAAGTCATTCACTTAAACAGAAATTAGTGCTCTGGAATGACTTAGAGCTGGGTTTTCCTCATAGCTGAAGCCGAATATTTTATTTGAGCTTGAATAGTTTTATGGTAGAGGGTAATATGCAAATGTGCTGCTAATGAAGCAAGAGCATTCTCTTTATGAGAACTGATTAAGCAAGGGTGGGCGTTCGAATGCAAATTTACGGCAGTAGGAGGCGGCAGGGCTTGCTCTCCAGTCGCAAATTACAGTGTGTTTCCGGTCCAATTACAGTGAACAAGTGCGATATTATCCAGCTTTAAACATCACGCGTGTACAGTCTCCCCCTTCATTTTCTCAAGAGGGACTTGGAGGAGTACTCAGACGAAGGCTGCGGAGGAAGGCAGGGAGAACGAGAGACACGGAGAGAGAGAGTGAGCGAGAGACTAAGAGAGAGTTGGAGAGAGAGGGGAGAGTGAGAGAGGGGGCAGGTGAGTAACAGAAAGAAGGAGAAGTGTAATTAGTACCACATTAAATATGGGGGTTGGACAGTGAACCATAGCCCGTCAGCACGTAACAAAGGACTGGAGGCCTCGCTAAGATGGATAGCGAGAAAATGCCCCCAGGCTAGCAGGGATTAATCATAGTGAAGGAAAGACAAAGATGCTGTTTTAGCTTTAACACAAACTCTATCGTAACAATGGAATCGGATAAAAGTCCACAGAGACGGTGACAGTGAGATCTGAAAGGAATCAGGACTTCATTTTTTTATGATGATGTACATGTCATTCAGTTTGGCTCATTTTTAGTTGTTACATTTGGTAGATTTGTTAGATATAGCATGAACATCATATTGCTGCGGTGTTTGATTATACATCAACATACACATTTCCCACATTGTGAACACACTGTTCACATTTCAGTTTTCACCCACGATACTCTGCACCCTGCTGGTATACTCATCCCTGACCCTGAGATCTGTTATTCCACTGTTGTCTGTGTATCACACATCTGCTTCATCCATAGGTCTATTTCTCACCTTCAACTTCTACCTGCACTCTCAGGAATAACAGGGCATTAGGCTGTAATTTTCCGTGTCACTGGGTTCATACACTTATGTTTTGTACCTTTAATATGTATGTTTCACCTGCAAACATGGACATAGTGTACTTTGAAAAAAAATAAATAATGTATATAATTAAACCCTAATGACCTTTTAGAGTATGCTTGGCTGTACCACACCAGTCACAAGGAGTAGCACAGTTTAGCATGCATCTTTTCCTGAGACCATGTCATACAGTTGATTTCACAAATGATATCACTTCATTCCTCTCTCTCTCTCTCTCTCTCTCTCTCTCTCTCTCTCTGTCTAAGTTTATGTTCATAAAATACATTGGCTGATTAAAATACAGGAAAATGGAGCAGAGTCATTAGGGTTCAGAGATTTATACCTCCAGCAACTCTATTTGTGTGTGTGTGTGTGTGTGTGTGTGTGTGTGTGTGTGTGTGTGTGTGTGTGTGTGTGTGTGTGTGTTGTTGTTGTTGTTGTTTTGGCCAGGGCAGTACAGTTCAGAACACTAGAGATAAACCACTGACAATTACACACCGCCTGGTTCATTCACATATCCCACAGACAGACACACTTTTGCACTTACTCACACATGAACTTCATCACCTACTGAACTGTCAGAAATACCCACACTTGTGACTATTTCCGTGTGCTTTTTACTGAGCCACTCTGCACAGAGATAAACACACATTTGGAGGTATTTACACATCCATCTGCGTCAAACAGTGCTGTAAGTTTAATTTCCATTTTTAGGAAGGAGCACACTGTTCTTGGCATGCAAACTGTCACATGATTAAGGCTTTATACAATAGACTTATAATGTCATGGTTATTTTTACTAACTCTGATGAAAAGACTCTGTTCTGCCATAAATTCTGTTGGTTCCACCACAGAGGTCTCTTGGATGCATCTCTGAAAAATGTCTTTTTTTTATCTGGTCACTGACATTTGGTGGACGGCCTGTTCACTGTTGTTCCATATTATTTCCATTTTTAATAATGGATTTGATGGTGCTCAGTAGGATGTTCAAAGGTTTTCCATTAAAATAACCCTGACCGATACATTCTTGAACATTGTTCTGGATTGGTTTTGATATTTCCTTGTTCTTCATGCGTCATGCTGTTTGTTTAGGTATGTATCTGGAGCCTTGCAAGATCTTAGAAACAAGTTTCATTATATTGAGATCATGACCCTTTAATTGCACACAGATGAAGTCCATTCACCTACTGTAATTATACGACTTCTGATGGCTACTGGCTCCACCCCAACTAATTTAGGGATTTCACAGCAATGGGGTGGATACTTATGCAATCACATTTGCATTTTCATTTGTAAATAATTTTGCAAACTATATTGTTACCCCTCCCATGTCAACATCATTGGCTATTTTGTGTAAACTCATAAAAGTAACTCATAAAACTCATAAAATCCCAATTAAGTCCTTTTTCTGGTTGTAACACTATGTGAAAATGCTCAAGGGTGATTGCTTATGTAAGGCACTGCAGGTAAATAGCTCTAGACCCATAGCCTAGGAGGTCTATGATTTAGTTACACAGGTAGAAATCAAAGTTATTATGGCTATAAATAATTTCTCCTGGAATCTAAAAACAGTTTTAATAAAAATGTGTTCTACTGGTGGAAAATTCAGAAAAATCTCAGCGTACACTTTTAAATAATGTGCTTAATATTCGAATAGTTGAATTATGCTTGTAAAATAAATGGGTACTGTATGGGTACATGGATTTTCTTTATAGTTACAGGGGTCTCTGACTGCAAAATGTTTGCAAAACCTGACTAGTTACATAATCACTATACTAGCCTACTAGCTAGCTACTGACTAGTTCGTAGCTGTGACAGAGAAATATTTAATCTGAGTTATTAATTTCCTGTTATTTGTGAGTGGAGTTGTAGAGTTTCTCTCTGTTATCTGGTTAAGCTTCTTTTAGAGACAATGTGTGCTAGTTAACTAGTTTACCATGTCTTCAGATAACAGTATGCCATTTGACAATGGTAACTTGTATTCAATGTAACATTTGATCAAGCTTCTATTTCTCTGTGTATTCTTAAAATGGAAAAAATATATATTATAAGGTGTTGGTAACTAAATGAGCAAAAATCTTCTTCTTCTTCTTTCGGCTTTTCCCTTCAGCCACAGCGAATCATCACTCTCCACCTATCCCTATCTTCTGCATCCTCAACACTTGCACCCACTAGCTTCATCTCCT
>CM074948.1:11534256-11555816 GCA_037577455.1 Pangasius macronema | reverse complement strand
GGTTACAAGTCCGACTCTCAGACCATTAGGCCACGACTGCCCCCATGAAGTTAATAAGATAGTAAGACAGTTCATCTTACAGCGAAATCTTAAATAAACATCTCCATACAGAAAACTTCACCATATCAATGATAAAAATAGTGGACTTCCTGCTGCCTGTTATGAACTTCATTAAGTTTCTTCCATTGCGTAGCTGAAGCATTATGAAAATGACATAAACAACAAAGTATAACCAACACAGTTCCGAAATGAACACATGTAATCAAGCAAAATTTATACTTACAATTCATTTACAATACTTGCAAATTACAAAGATAAAATAACAAGATATTTCAGTGTGTAGAAGTTTTTTTGAATTAGCGCAGCACTGCATAGGATTTGAGATATCAGTTATATTCATTACCATTTCAGTGATTGGCAGTTGGTCATGAAGTTCCGCCCCTTTGAGAGAATTGTCAGCCATCCCATGGAGAAGCCATGCATCGAAGTGGAACAAGCAAAGAGCGCATTCTTCAATACAAGTATAGAGATATTTTCTTCTATGCAAAACCCACCCACCAATTCACACCCACAGACGCACAGCTTCCGAGCAGGACTCACAATGATGTATTAAAAGCCTGTTGTCCAGTGAGCATTAATCTTTGCTTCTAATAAAACATAGTGTACTTGAATCTGCCATAGAAGCCCTTAGGAGCACGGCTTCTCTGAATTTATCTCAGTGCTGTTTCAGGGGCTTCAAAGGAGATTTTCACACAAGGTGTGCTGTCCACCGAAAACAGTTTGCATTAAATGAATGAACAATGGAATATTACAGATGTTTAGATGTCTGAGCATTTGATTTCCTAACATTTTTAATTGCTCCAAAAGTGGAGAGTAATATAGACACTTTGGTAAGCATTTCATTGCTGCACTTTAATGATATTTTAATGAAAGCCAGGCTTCCTGTGTAGTCCTAAAGCCTGTGCAATGATTACAGTATATGTCTGTATTAAATAACAATACATTTTATTAGTAGGCTTAGACTGTGTTGCGCATACACCATGCAAGTCCCTGCAAATTAGCTGTTGCTACTGACATGATACTAGAATATATTAGAAACAGCACATTCATACAAACCAGTGATTTTAATTACACTCACCACTATTGTCAGAGCTGCTGTTATAGGAAATGAATCGATCAGATTTGAGAATTCAGCAGTGCTGGTGTATAAATACTGATACAGTATGATAATTTACATTTATAGCATTTGGCAGACACCCTTATCCAGAGCGACTTACATTTATGAATAAATGTGTTGACTCGTCAACAGGGTTAAGGGCCTTGCTCAAGGGCCCAGCAGTGGCAGCTTGGCAGTGCTGGGTATTGAACTCATGACCTTCCGACCAGTAGTCCAATGTCCTAACCACTGAGCTACCACTGCCCATCATAATAACCATCATAATAATGAGGTCTCTGACGTCAACAATTGCCTGTCTGTTAGAATGTGAAACTTTGCATTGCATATTTTATTGGCCTACTAATGACACACAAAAAAAACACAGCTTTTTTTGTTGTTGTTGTTGTTTTTTTTTGGGTTTTTTTCAGGGTTTTGTTATGAGACAAGATGGTGTTTCCGACGACGTGAGGTTAATATCCAAAATGCAGATGTCCCTATTGTTTGCAGCTCGATGTGTTTTCAGTTCAATGCAAGCGACGAGCGGCTAAATGTCACAGTGATGTGGGCTCTATAGTGAGGCGGCATTGGCTAAACCCAGAATGCCAACAGTAACCTTTGTTGTCTTCCTTACTGGTCCACACAGTGTGGTGTCTGATTGGAATCCAAAGATCTGAATAATGAACCATCATACAACTGCAACCAGAATTAATGACTTTTTTTTTTTTTGCTTTGTGTCTGTGTGTGTCTGTGCACAAGAGAGAGAGAGATTACAGTGTAGCATATGTTACATTACTTGACGAGAGGTAATTAGATCTTTTGCATATTTTTCCCCAGTATCTGGTATTTGGCCATGCTTTCTCTTTCTATTTACTAGGATTTCATCGCCAGAGTGGATTGACATGTGGATTCAGCCGATGACACAATGCTCCTCCAAGCTGTCTGATGTAGTTCCCCAGAACTGGTCTTAATGGAGGAGATATTTTCTGAAAAGGGTTTCTTTGTCTGGAGCAGGAAAAGGAAGAGAAGATGGGGAGAAAAGCTGAGGAAAAAAAAAAGACATGAAGAAAGGACATGATTGCTTGTCTGTCAGAAGGCAGCAGAAAAGTGCAGGAACATATTATTTACACCGCTTGATGGGACAGGGGTCTTCCATCCTGAAAAAGTCAGAAGGAGAGGCAGAGGCAGCATATATTAGACAGGCACTGACTACAACAGTGAGGAATGCCAGAAGGCAACCTAGATTTTAGTCGGAAATATAGCGAATATGTTTTATGAAGCAACGACTAAGGGTGTAATGCAAAAGGGGAAAAAAAAAATTGAAACTCTTGAACTCTTTCAGTTGAATGCTTTGAGACTTGGGGCAGTTTATATCTTTGACCTCTCACGCACGCTCTCTGCCTGAGGGCTCATATGACAGATGCAGTCTGCCAACCAGATATGAACACGACTCTTATCTGAAGAGGAGAAAAGGAGGAGGAAGAGGGGAAGAGAAATAGCAAAAGAAGGCTTTGTAATTGCCTGTCTTTTAAGTGTTGCCAGGACTTCTGTATAAGATGAGGAATGAGGAACTGGATGGTGAACTATCATGTCTTTCTATGGCTTATTCTATAATTATAAATCAAAATGGTGGTCAAAACTGCAACCATTCACATTGAGACAAAGATTAAATTCCCTTAATTAGGATAAATCCTCAAGACCACGACTAATTCCTATACCTTGACTCTTGACTATATGCTCCATAGCACAACCTATACTAGTTTTAGCCATGAAAAACCAAATATACACTCACTGAGCACTTTATTAGGAACACCTGTACAGCTACTCATTCATGCAATTATCTAATCAGCCAATCGTGTGGCAGAAGTGCAATGCATAAAATCATGCAGATACGGCCCAGCAGCTTCGGGTAATGTTCACATCAAGCATCACAGTGGGGAAGAAAAAAAAAAGACTAGAATCACTAAAACTAGCACCGTACTAACAACCACGGTCTACCCGACCAAACTTAGGACGACTAGTGGATCCTATTTCACACACAATAGTCTCTAGCTGATCTCTAGCCAATATTAGTGTAGTGTTCCTAATCAAGTGCTCAGTGAATATATGTCCAACACCCAGCTTGATTTACCATTTAGTGCACTATTATATAATCAAACCTTAAATACCCAAATTAACTAGCACATTCTAGACATCCCACAGTGCAACAGAGTGGTTAGTGTTCAAGCAATGCAGCATAGGGGGTGAAGAACCTTAGGCTATGTTCACATTACCATGTTGAAGTGGCACAAACCTGATTTTCAGTATTAATGTGACACAGATCTGAATTTTTCAGGACTGTGTGGACAAAAAAAGTGATGTTTTCAAATCCGACCTGAGCTATTTTCATATGTGGTCCTAGATCAGATACATATTCTGTATGTGGTAGTACAATATGGATGTAAAAGGTCAGATGGGAATTCGTTCGATTTTTTTTTTTTTCTTCCCACTGCACTATAATGAGTATGCGCATATCACTGTCACTGACATCATCCACTGTGCGGCCAAACAACAATGGAGGACAGCAACAGCAGTGACTATACTCAGTAGAAGGATGGGGAAATTGTTGATTTACGGGATATTTAGGGAAATGAATCAGTTGCTGCTGAGTGTTTGAAACAGTTGCTCAAGAAACGAATGTGGCTACAATGCCAAAGAAAAGCTCTACTGTATAAATATTCCATGAATCCCTTTACACCATGGTCCCACTGTTCTGGCTCCTCTCCTGTACCCACACATCACTGGGTGCAGCAGTGCCAGCAATAGCTGCAAAAACAGCAAAAGCTACCATCTGGCCTTTTTTCAACTTTTTCAACCTTGTCATGTACAGCTGATGAGCTGTTTGCCGACCCCCTGAGCACTGATATCAGCGTGGGGTATTTTGGGGGACAAGTTGTATTCACATTAAAAACAGATATGAGTCACTTCCAGTTAAGAAGGTAAACCATCAAGATTGGATGTGTGCAATGAAGCATGTGAATGTAGCCTTAGTGTTTGAAGTCTAATAAAATTATAGGAGAGCAAGGTAACAAAAAACCCACTATGAAGATCCCATCTTAAAGGGTTCTTTGGATGGATATCTCTAAGTTCACACTATTAAGCAACAAGCGCACGTGTCACTTGTAGTTTGTCTCATGTGGGTGTGTTGCGTTTGCGTATATAGGAGCTAAAGTCATGAGTAGGGAACTGAAGAAACTTTGGACCACACACATCATAGGACTGGTCCAAAGAATCAAGTCAGTCAATCGTTTGGATTTGTTGCTTATGGGTCATGCATAATTTGCTTAGATTTCAACTGTCGCTTGTCATGCTGTTGACTTGTTGCTCGCTGCTGTCGCTGAAATCATGGTCATGTATCATGCACGTACTTAGAAAATGAATGGTTGCCTGTCGCTTTGTCACTTGTGAGTGGGAATGTAGAGTAAGGGTTCTCAGCCTCCTAAAATAATTCCATTTGGATCACTTTCTGGTAGTGAAACACTGTAGGATTGTAGGATTATTTATTTATTCATTCATCATTCAGTCATCTTCAGTAAATGTTTGATCCTGGTCAGGATGGATCACAGTAGGTTACCTCAGAAACACTGTGCATGAGATGGGGACACATCCACAAGTCCATCTCAGGACAAAACACACACACACACACACACACACACACACACACACACACACACACACACACACACACATTAATTCGCACACCAATTCAAATTCTTATTCACATTCATCTGTTTATTTGTTTCTTTCGTTCTTTCTTTATTAATTTATTTTGTGCAATAGCGAATAGAGAAAGGAATGGAAAGGAACATCTGACACAGCACAAAAAAACTCACTTATAAGATAAACTGGCTTCTATTAATCTGTGCAAATATTAAGACTAGTACTGATTATGTGCTTTTGTCACATAGACCAGCACTGTTTGGTATGTCTACATATATGGAAAGTATTATACAGTTTTCCTGCATTACTGTGATTCCAAGCGTCAGGCAGTTGGACAATGTCTCTTATCTGACATCATAATTATATTAAACTAAAGACTGAAATTGTATTTGTTTTTCTAATGCTGTGCTACATAGATCAGTAAGGTGGTGATTATTTTTACCCTAATATGAACACATTCCCAGAAACAAATTAACCCATAATAACTGTGACAATTATGTGGGGGTTTTTTACAGATATAATTCTTTACGTTTACTTCATAACGGCCAGTCTAGATTGAGGTTGTCAGTACCCTACACGTCAACATGAAGATGGACTTACTGTCCAAGGGGCGATATTTATAGCATATGGCTGTAATGAGAGTAGGAGGCTGGGGTAGTGTCAGCCTTTCTGCCTTCTCCCTGCCTCCAGCTTCCAGCTTCTCATTATGGAGGAAGTAAATCTCACTTAGCTTTAACAGGGCTATAAAAACTGCAGCCTTCTACAACTCAGATTTACATGCACATGTACTCATATAAAGTCACCATAAACTATATAAACTTAAAAAAAATGGACAAATCAATCAAAATGGACACCCTTTAAATAGAGACATGTAAAGATAACTCTTCAAAAAAAAAAAATGATCGGAAACACATCCAGCACACACAGACAACACGGTTGCACAGACAAAAACAAGAAAGAGAAATAAGACTTTATTAAAATCTCATTGTGTGCTTTTTTACAAACTAACTTGCTTAAACACGGAGCTGAATCACTGTAGTTGTGCAGAAGAGACACAAATAAGATAACCAAAACAAATGCTGCCTGGCGGAGGCCTTCGTGGCTAATTCACTTATGGACACTGTCATGAAAAAGGGATTCCACTTAATTAAGCCTGTTTCCTGCAGCAGAGAGTAGATCACATTACAGACAGATCTGGTTAAAGGAAAAATGGCAGTTAATTGTGGCTATCAGTATTTCCCCATGCACACATATTCATATGTTTATAGTGCAGAAAGCAGTTCATACAAAACTTTGGTACAATTAGCAAAAGCTAGCTAACTGACTTGCTGTTTTTAATAGTATACTTATGCATAAGACACAGTACTTCTATTCAGTCCCTTATTTGCATTTGCTCATTTGGTTCACTGTTTTATCCACAGCAACTTGTAATTAAGACAGGATACTACTGAGCAGCTGAGGGTCAAGGGTCAAAGGCCCAACAGTAGAAATTTGGTAGTGCTGGGATTTGAAATCACAACATTCTGATCAGTAGCGCAAAACCTTAAACACTTCCCTCCAGCGTATACAGATTCCAACTTAAATATGTAAACCTCAGGCACCCTTCAAAAGATAATTATAAAGTGATATGATCACAAGCTTCAGGGTTCCTCAGTTTTGGAACTAATGTTAAAAAACCCATTTTACTTCCTGTCAAGATTGTGTTGTTGAAATAAAATATCATGATTGATCCCCTTCCTTAAGGAAGGTATGGTGTGTTATTTGTGACCTGCATCTATGTGTACTCTGTTAGTATTTTGATTCTGTCTGTGTCAATTTGATTACTTATACTCATCATCATCATCATCATCATCATCATCATCAATATGACCTCATGCATGTAAGCAAATCAATCCAATTAAGCAAACAAGCAGAAACACATCCTCACATCAGCGCAGTCCTACTACTTCCCTTTGGGATCTGTAATTGAACATGATAGTACTAATTAGTCCGTGAGGGAACTGGTCCTGGAGACACAAGACTTTTGACTGAAGTATGAAGTCTTCCTACATATGAAGAAAAGAAAGAACAACATGGCATTTCTAGAGTGCATTAATCAAGCAGAATCATGACTCATTGCATCAGTCACTTTGCTCATGTCTTTTACCCAAAAATAGCTTTTTTTGTTCCACTTCAACTATATCTACATCATGTGTTTTATATTTGATTTCATCAGATCGTCACAACACATTCGCCACATTGCCATCATCATCATCATCATCATCATCATCATCATCATCATCATCTGCATCTTCATCTTCATTCTCAGTAAGTGCTTTAGTCATATCAGGGTCATGGTGGATCTGGAGACTAGAAAATGTAAAACACTGGGAACACTGGGCGTGAAGCAGAAATACATGGGATGCCAGTCCATTTGCACACATCCCCACACTCACCAATGCGCACCAATTAAATAAATCGTAATAGCAAAACAATTCAACGCAATTCTATTTGGATGGCACTTTTAACAATAGGCATTGTCACTAAACAGCCTTACAGACATCTGGATGTAGATTTAGATTGTAAATGAGCAAGCCAGAGGTGTCCGTGGTAAGGAAAAACTCCTCCAGATGATATGAGAAAGAAAGTTTGAGAGGAGCCACACTCAAAAGGGAACCCGTCTTCTTGTGGATGATACTACATTGTGGGATGGTGGGAACATCTGGTCTTCAGCTGTCCATTTTTTGGCGAGCCTGTGCCCACTGTAGCCTCAGATTCCTGTTCTTGGCTGACAGACATGGAACCTAATGTGGCTGTCTGCTGTTGTAGTCTGTCTATCTCAAGTTATGACATGTTGTGTATTCGAAGGTGTTCTTCTGCTCCCTGTGGTTATAAAGAGTGGATATTTGAGTTACTTTAGCCTTAATGTCAACTCAAACAAGTCTGGACATTCTGCTCTGACCTCTCTAATTAACAAGGCATGTTTTTTGTTTGCTTTTTGCACCATTCTGTGTAAACTTTAGAGGCTGTTGTGTCTGAAAATCAGGTGATCACTAATTTCTGAAATACTCAAACCAGCCCATCTGGCACCAGCAAGCATACAATGAACAAAGCCATTGAGATCACATTTTCCCCCATTCAGATGTTTAATGTGAACCTTAACTGAAGCTCTTGACCTGTATCTGCATGAATATATGCACTGTGCTGCTGGCTGGCTAATTGCATGACTGTACAGGGGTACAAGTGCTCCTAAAGTAGCCAGTGAGTGTAAATCATTACGCTTCCACAAGTGTGTACTATAAAATCAAGCAGGAAATTGCATGTTTAAAGGATGTTCAGTCTTTATCATTACAGCAGCAGTTCTTTGGTACAAAAGTGAGATTATCCACTGGCGAAAGGGTGAGGTTTGGGTATAAACTGGTTTTGAGAAGTGCAAAAGTAAGGCATCCGTGTAGGATCATCCACGGCAATTTTTTAGCTTATCCTACACATCTTCTCTTAGCGCCAGATAAGTGCATGTATAAGGTATTAAACTGACTCAGTCCCTCTGCTTTTTACAAAACCCCATGAATGGTGATTAGCAATGAGCTGCAAGTGACCTCTATCTGTCACACACCTACATGTCGAAACAAAATGAGGCAAAAAAAAAAAAAAAAAACGGATGCAGAAAATAAAAAAAAAAGAAAAAGAAACCACAGAATCTGACATACGGAGAATCACCACTGTTACTTCATACAGTGAAAATTAAAAGATCCCATCTGTGCAATAGGAAAGCGATAAAACAGCCCATATTTCCTCCTCTGCTTAGGAGAGCAGTGCTGGCATAGGGCTGCTCTCAACTCCTGCGACACTGCACTACAGCATCCACCCATCCATCTGTCCATCTCACAAAACCATTCATCCATTACAGCTTTAATCAGCTCTCAAAATCGCTAACTGGGTATATATGCATAGTAAATAATAATTCGATAAGCCTTGATAATGCCTGGATATCGATTGCATACTGCACTTGACACACCAGCAGAGGAAATTCTGACCTGTATCAAAATCCCACCCGTCCCTGAATCTTTGTGTGAAGGTGGATTAGTTTCACAAGTCACCAGTGCTCTAAGGAAGGAACAAAAGGCCAATTAAAAGTAGTTACAGACTCCCTACATTTCAGTTTTGCCGAAGTTCACATCTTCCTTTACTTTTCGCCGTGTCCTTCCACTTTCGTTAAGCTTCTTGTCTTTTCTTCCATCTTCTCTCTCTTTTAATTACCTACTTTTCCTGCATTATGTCTAAACCATATGTTTCAAAGAGACTAATGTATAGGGCTGCTGGTGGAACGCTACAGCTTGACTAGGTCATTATAAAACTTTAAAATGAAGAGGACTTTCACTAGTTATGTCGAGACAAATTACTGCTAGTGCAGTAAATTTTATTTTAAGTGCTTAAGATTTACAAGCAAATTAACAGATGGAGAACAATAAATGTTGATTAATGATGACACATATGCAGTCTCTCAAGGAGAAAACCATTTTCTTAACATTTGTGGGCTATACAAGACTTATTTCCAATTTAGATGATGGCACAGTATTTGTTGTAACTATGTGACATTTGGTTTGGTTTGGATCTCCTCACTAATCTCCCTCTCCATCTCTGAGCTATTGCTTGATTTTTTCTTTTTTTTTTCCACTTTGTTTTCTGTTTTGAGTCTGTCCTTGCTGAGTCATTGGTTGTTTTTTTCTGTTATTTCGTTCCACTGTTCTTTGTTTACCTTCATCGTGCTGTGCATATGTACTTGTTTTTTACTTGTTAGGCTATGTAAGTCTTATCAGCACTACCCATACCTATTAATATTACAGCCAGAGCATAGAGGAATTCATTAAAAATCAAACAATTATTTCCACATGTGTAAAGTCTCATTTGTTCTCTAATATTTACCATGTGGTATATTGTGTCTTTTTTGTTTTATTTTTTTGTTATTGCTACACTCATTGAAAAAAAAGGGATTTCAAGGCTTATTTTGATAGTGATGGACTCTTCATTTCCATTATTTGCTTAGCCTATCATTAGTTCATCTATCTGTTCATTCAATGAATTTGCCTTATATTCATTTATCTACTGGGGAAAATAATTTGATTTTGTGATTATTTATTAATAATAAAGCAATGCATTATTAAATGTACATAGTTCATACATTTGTGTGATTTTCACTTCATGATCTCAGTACCTGCACTTTGCCTTTTTTTATAGTAGCCATCATGTTAATTTTGACTTTTTGCTGGTTTGTTGCATCTGGAACATGCATCATGTTCTACTTCCATTCATTCAGGACCACCAGAGCTGTTTTCTTTTGGAACTAGTAGAGTTTTCCTGTTTGCTTTTTCCCTTGCTGAGTACCAATAGTAGATGATTACAGACTCAAATGTGAAGGCATCAAGCCATTTGACATGTGCTATGACTACCTCCTGGGCAGCACTAAAAGGAGTGTCACTTGTGGACACTGGTGAATTTGAGCTTACCATCTACCTTGAATATTGAATGTTTCTTCCCAGCATGTGCTCTGTGCTGAATTTGAGTCCTCAAGAAAGGGCAATTTCAACAATTAAGTTATTAGTAAAGTATGATATCAGCAATATTTTTAGTGCTGTCTGTTATTGTTTGGCAAGATGCAACATTAGGATGTTTACAAACCATCATGACAACTAGAACTGAAGGTTAGGTATTTAAGTGTAGTTCTGTGACTGAGTAGAAGACTGCCAGGCCAACTGGGTGATTTGGGTTGAATAACCAGAGGAATGTCAGTTTTTCTGCTATACTGTCTATTATGTTAGTTTTTGTCATGATCTATTGCAAAATGACACATAATTTTGATAATTAGTAGAATTAGATTTCAGTACTGTATGGTTCCCTTTTGATACTACATTTGTCGCTAGACGCTATGGGTAAAACTCCTTTTTCTCCGATGACTGAAGCCTTTACTATCATGCAGTGAAACTGCATGGCCATTGGTTCGTGCAGTGCAATAAAGCAAACTAATGGCTTGGCAGTGGAACTGCACACGCCTATGGCAAGGAAGCCTGCCAGAGGAGGCCAGAGGAGGGCTTATATAGCCAGATGGGTGGAGCCATCTGGCTATATAAGTAGGCATTGCACCTTAGGATCTCAGATTAATTCTCCTTCAGCAACGAATATCTTCTCTCCGCTATGCTACAAGACTTGAAGCCACTCGCCGTTGACATGCAAACAAGAGCTACTCACCTGTGCCATCCCACTGTTCCCGCCGAGCTTCGAGCCACCTTCAACATCCAGCGTCACCAAGATGGGTATGGACGCCAAGCTCTTCCGCATCCTTTCTAAAGCAGTGGAAGAGCTGGGATTAGAGTGGTCCACGCCATCCCCGGAGTGTCAGATTGGGTTTTGGGGATTATAAAACGAGGTTACTCACTCCAGTTCGCTCGAAGACCCCTGCAATTCAGCGGTGTGGTTCCCACCTTAGTGCAGAGCACAGACGCTCATGTCTTATGCTCTGATGGCCCTATTGGCGAAGGGTGCCGTAGAAACGGTCCCACCAGCGCAGAGCGAGTCAGGATTCTACAGCTGTCACTTCCTCGTCCCCAAAAAAGGGTGGCGGCCTTCGGCCCATCCTCAATCTCAGACACCTGAACCGCACGCTCATTAAGCAGCCGTTCAGGATGACTACTTTGAATCAGATGCTCTCGCAAATATGCCCAGGGGACTGGTTCTTTTCTCTGGATCTGAAGGATGCATACTTTCACATCCAGGTAGCCCCCCAGCACAGACAATTCTTGAGATTCGCCTTCGAGGGAGTGGCTTATCAATACATCCGCATCACCAGTACTGCGGTTGGGCCTGCTTCGTATGAGATCCCTTCAGTACTGGCTGAAACCACAAGTGCCGCCCAGTGTGTGGCTTCACGGTTGCCTTCATATCAGGGTGACCCAGGCCAGCGTAGCGGCTCTGGTCCCCTGGAAGGACCCCCAATGGTTCAAACAGAGAGTAACCATGGACATTGTTCACAGAAGGAAGGTTGTCTCAACGGGTGCTTCCAACATGGTTTGGGGAGCTCTGTGCGAGGGCAAACCAGCCTTCAGCTCCTGGTTGTTCGCAGAAGGTTAGCTACACATCAACTGCCTTGAGATGATGGCAGTATGTCGAGCCATTCAGACCTTCTTGCCGGACCTGAAGGGGCACCACGTTGCATGACAGTGGTCGCGTATATAAATCTACCATATATGGGCTCCGCCCATTCTGACGGGCTTCCTTGCCATAGGCGTGTGCAGTTCCACTGCCAAGCCATTGGTTTGCTTTTATTGCACTGCACGAACCAATGACTGTGCAGTTTCGCAGCGTGATTGTAAAGGCTTCAGTCATCGGAGAAAAAGGAGTTTTCCCCATAACGTCTAGTTCCTGTATCTCAGGGAACCGAGGTTAGGTTAGTAACCGAGTACATTTTACATCAAATAAATAAATAAAACACTTCACATAATAATAGAAAAAAATATTAAATAAGTGAGAATAAGCAGAGAACGAGAAAGCTAGCATTGGATTTTTGGAGCAAGAGTAATGCATTTCCATTATAAAGGTCATGTCTGTATCCCTCTGGCGAACTGCTCCGAGTTTGGCAATGGCTGACCTCTTGCTATTAGTGCAGCCATATGGGAGTCGAAGGAGTAAACACTGAGACTTTAGCATATTTCTGAAAGAACTCATGTAAAGTATTCATAAACATGCTGAATGCAGCAATGGCTTAAAATAAAGGGCATATAGCATTTTAATAGCATCGTAATGTACTAAATTGTATAATGTGGAATGACTGAAATACAGTAGAGTCTGTTTATTTATAGAGTTATTGGTCAAAGCCTTGCAATTCCTCCTGATTTAATTTTCTCTGAGCAGAAAAAAGAGTGCTGGCAAAATTAGAGGTCATTATTGAGCTACTGAACAATTCCACCATGGTGGGCTCTCGAGCACTGTTTAGGCTATACACTGAAGAGCTGAATGTAGGATACTAACTCCAGCCTTACTTGCTCTCATAATGGGAAAACATCTGCTTAACGACTATCAGAAACACATAAAGAAAATGCTGGTCTGGAAGTTTTGTAGTTCCTTTTAAATTATTCTGCTCTTTTCCCTACTGCTTTTTTTTCTTTTTTCTTTTAAGCATTTGGTATTCTATTGCATTAATATATTTTTTCAATTGTTTGTACATTTTTTTTCTGTTGTACTTTTATGTTGCTACTGTTGCAGCAAAATATCCCATTGGGCCCCCATGAGATCAATAAACCTCCTCAGATGCAGGGTGTAGAGCAGCCCATCAGAGAACAGATGAGGCAATTGAGGCAGACTAGTGTTAGATAATTTTAATTGTTATTTATTTATTTTTTAGTTAGCTGTTTCACTGCCACAAGAAGGTCCCCTAGATGCCACTGCAACATTGTGAAATTGTCAACTAACATCCCAGGTCCTATTAGGGAACCATACAAAAATAAATTGATGGGCTATTACATTGGTTCCTGGCACCTTGGGACATATATATTCATTGCCAAGCCCAGGCTTGGCAATGAAGTTCACTAACTTTGTTCTTGCAAACCTTTGAAAGGAAAAGACAAGAAAAATCTGAATATTCATGTTCACTGGACACGTCTGCAAATCCCAATTCTGTGAATTATTTTTAAGCCACCTTAATATGTGCCCACACATGCACAAACACACATTGTCATTTTCAGTAGATTGCTGATAATGTGTGTCTGGGTTTGGAGTCACAAACAATGTATCTAGCATGGGAGCCATGTGTCTTATTAAAGCCATTTATAATGGTTCATGCAGTGGTGGTTGTGGTTGCTCATGGGAGAGGATTCTGCTGTGATCACACAGAGAAAAACAATACCAAAAATGTTGTTGACATCCATGCAGTAATGGGATATTATCAAAGTAGATTGGAGTTCTTATTCATTCATAATTTATCATGCAGGGTGAAAAAAAATATATATTTTTTAAATATTACATTTTATAGAAAAATATATTAGTTTACAGAAAGATATTAAGGTACATGCACATACAATATATTCTACTATAGTGCTTGTGCACAATAAGGGCACTGAAACAGACAAGGATAGTGATTAAGCAACAATGGTGTAGTAAACATACTAATGCATATGCAAATAGCACAGTACTGTCTGTGTTTGTGTGCATGGAAAACAGTAAAAGCAGGTGTGTATTTAATTACATATCGAGTCGGGTTTTAGGGCACACAGGACTTCCACATCACTGACAGAGTGCTGATGAAGACTTTTAGCCCTAACCTTTAATGTGCCCAATATATTTTACATTTGTGCTGAAGCAAGTATTCCAGGCAAATTTATGGGAGCAGAAGAAAAATGTTTATATGCAAATTAGGGGAGAGGAAAATTGCTCCTAGAGCTGTTCAGCTAAGAGGTGTGCAGAGAACACGAGAGGTGTGTGCAGATGTGTTTAAAGCTCATGTATGTGTGTGGGTTCCTGAGCATTCGATAAACAATCCAATTCACCACAGTGAATGATTACAGTGAGTGGCGGAGAAGATAGACAAATGAATTATAAGGTTTTGACACACATGTACCAATGAGTGGGAATTATAGGAACCATGGGAACATGATTAATCTGTTGATACTTGCAACTGTATCATGCTGAATATCTGTGACAGAAGTATTGTGCAAAGAGAAAATGTGGGTGCAGAGTGAGCACTAAGACAAAGTATCAGGCTTACAGGCCTGCAAAATAGACATTTTAAAATCTCTGTGCCTTTCTCACTAAAGCATCTCCACAGGTCAGACTGTTCCTGGATTGTTATCAGTTTTCATATCCTCCTTAGACAACTCATATGCGAGTTTTTAAAGTCCTGCCTATCTGTGGCTCCTCAGAAAGAACACGCTGTTTTAACATGAACCGAACTTATGCCAGATGCCAAGGTTGTGCTGAAGGCATCCTCATCCTTGGAGAAATATCACAGCAGATGGCCAGAGCCTCAGTCTGGAGATATACATGTATCTATAGAGAGAGAGAGAGAGAGAGAGAGAGAGAAAGAGGAAATGAGGAGAAAAAAGTTGTTTTCCACAGGTTCATTAAGGACAGATTCAATTGGTTCTGATTCCAAAGTTAGACTTTAATACATAAAGTCTGTAAAATAAAAATGTACATATGGCATATAGCAATTTGCCACACACAGATAGATGTATATGTATGTGGTAGCTGTTTGGGCATTTTGCTGGCATGGTTTGGGTCCACTTGTCCCCTTAAAATAAAGTCTCATTGCAAATCAGTGCAAAGTTACTCTGACTGATCCTTTATACTATTATAAAATATTTTATTATGATGGAACTGGTCACATCCAGGATGACTCCTCCCTCATTCAAATTGTACGAGGGCTTACAGAATGGCTTGGTGAGTATCACAATGATGTAAGTCATATGCTATGTCCTTCACACTCATCATATCTCCACCCATACTGTCTGGAAGATTTCTGACTGTTGTGTTAGACAGTAGACTCCACCATTGTTTTTTTTTTTTTTTTTGATGTTCATCCCTCCAGAGACGTTAGAATGGTACTGTAGCCCATCCAAGTTCTATTAATAGCAGAACTGGCAATATAAAGATGCTGGTGAAGACCTAAATGTTAAGTGCTAAAAGCTCTAAAAGCAGAATTTATGTGTTCCAAAGAGAAGAGTGCACTGGAGAAGATTGATGCAGTTTAAAGTTCACCATCGCTGACTAATTAATTCTGCGTGTAGTCAAATTGAAGTGAGCGCGTCATGATAAAGTTATAATGCCACGCTAGTCATGCACAAATAGTACATCCAAGAAGGAATAATAAAGGTAGGTTAAAGAAGAAAAGTAGTTATGTAACAAAAACGCAATATGAAGTCTTCTCTTTTAGTTTGAACATGAATTATAGTCTAGACGAAATTTAAAGCACTTTGAACAAGACGCTTTTCAAGATATGTCCTGAAAAAAGATATATGTTGACTCTAAGTGAAAGTCACTTGGACTGACATCACCATGGATTAGAGGTTAGAGATTTTAAGAGTTTGGCCTTATTTAATTGCCAAACTCTTAAAATCCATAACAGTTCTCATTGAGCAAACAACCAAACTTCCAAAACTTCCAAATAAAGAATTATCCGTAGCATCCAGTAACTTTGAGTCAGGCGTGCTTTCAACCAGCCAACAAGAGGTATATAACATGATGGATTTGAAATATAGAATGTGTACATTAATAAAATGAAATGATATACTGTAACGTTTATCAGCCCTACTCTGCAACTTGATCGATAAAATAGTTTAAGTTGTTTTAAAAAGTGGTGACACTCCCACCTTAGTACTGGAAAATTGAATCAAACTAATAACTGCACTGCGCTATTTGTCGAGATGCTACTACTGACTGGCTCATGTAGACCGAGAGTTTTCTCTGTTATTACATTACTTAAATGCATGTAAATGTCTTCATTGAATTATTAGCAAAATCAGATTTTCTGCAGTTATCAGATTATTTTGTACATGTAAACGCACTCACTGCCTCTAATGGTTAGTACTTGGAGGTCTTCTACCGGCAAAAAAGTTCTCAGAGCGTTTTTCTATGGACGAAACACTCACGATGACATCACACTGTCCAACGGCTGTTACCATATAAGGAGTCGGATAAAGGTATGTAAGGAATAAAACACAACGAGGCATGCTTTAATAGGAAAATATTCAAGGATGGGGAGGTGAGAAGTTCAGTACTTTCCAAAAATAGAAGGTTCCATACTGTTGTATTCCTCTTATATGATAGGAATTCAATTTTCGATTTATTAAAGAACAACATATGCATTGTATTTATGTAGTCACATTTAAAAAAAAAAAAAAAGTTCCCTGTTAATAAGACCAAAATGTGCCTTTTCATGGTAAGAAACCATAATGCCCTCTGTTCTGAAGATTTTCAGCTTCAACTCTGTTACAAAGCACTATCCTTCTAGAAATGCTAAATAAATGTCTCATTACAGAAAACCTTTAATCCATTTATGTTTCAAATTAGTTCCTGTTATCATGTCATAGGAGTTATAAAGTTCCACTTACTTACTTCAAATTAATAAGCAAGGTTGCGATGATGTTTTTTTTTTTAACAGCAAACTGTGCTAGTTTTGGTACAAGTTTGTTGCTATAAAAATCAAGTCATTTGTGTGTGTGTGTGTGTGTGTGTGTGTGTGTGTGTGTGTGTGTGTGTGTGTGTGTGTGTGTGTGTGTGTTTGTGTNTGTGTGTGTGTGTGTGTGTGTGTGTGTGTGTGTGTGTGTGTGTGTGTGTGTGTGAGTGTGTGTGTGTGTGTGTGTGTTTGTGCTTTAAAGTAAATAATCGAAAGTAAATGTAATCAATTTCCAAGAAAAAAATGAACTATTACAGATAAAGGCGAAGCGTAAATACGGTATATCTATGCTGTACAGAGCCATTTCTCTTAGTGTGAGAGCTATACAGATATTATAGCGATTGAGCTTGGAATGCTTTTTGCATATGTAGGCTAGCTATATTGTCACACTGAGGACAGCACTATAGTCTGAAATGAGAATCAAAGACTGTACATAGTTTTATTACGTGTTCTTTTTAGAACAAGAATGATGGGACGTCAAGGAGGTAGGATGTTCATTCATTTTCAAGTCAGGTGAGTAGAACATTTTCTTGTGTTTTTGTCAGCCAATGAATCAACAACAAAGACAAAGTATATTGTCCCTATTCTCCATATACTGCCAAGGATTTCTGGGATATATATTTCTATATATATATACATCTTGTTAATAAGACAAAAAATAAACCTTTTATGTTACAAAGAAACCACAAAGCCCTCTGTCCTGACTATTTTCCTGTTCCTGAAACTTAATGTTACAGCTATACCTCAGTTAGAAAGCACTGACACTGTATCACAATATCAGCACTTTAACACTTTTAAAATCGGTTTATGTGAGCATTGCCTATACAAGTACCGCATCTGTGTAAGTTGTTATTATAGGAAAGATCAAAAGATTAAACCAGTGCAGTAAATATAAACGTTGCTGCCAGTCTGAAAAAAATGCAATGGCTAGCTTCACGTGTCTCAGAGGAAGCACGTGTTAGCCCTCACCCTGCCCCACTGGTAGCTGTTAAAATCAATAAGAAAAGAAATAGCTAATGAGGTGGGAATTGGCAATGAAAAAAAAAAAAATAGGTTAATTATAAAGGCAATGTCCTGTGGAAGATTAGAGGATGCAGCTAGCTAGATAGATAGATAGATAGATAGATAGATAGATAGATAGATAGATAGATAGATAGAGCACCTTATTAATCCCCGATGGAAATTCACGTAGCACAGCGGCAATCCAAAAGGTAGAGTGTGCAAGCAAGAGTATACAGGATAATAAAAATAAACATATTCGATACAAAATAATAAAATATAACGACGGATATAAAGTGAGTATATCCTTCTAAGTAAATGTCAGTGCAGTACTAGAATATTAACGGTATAAAATATAAAGTGAATACATTGACAGCAGCATAATTTACATGCAGTTGCAAATGGATGAACGTGCACGTGCACGTGTGCGTTTGCACGTACTTATGAGCGATCATCTAAAATGAATTTTGGTCTCGTGAAACATCGGTACATTTCTATGCTATGTGCATGTTGAGCTAAGAGCATATACGATGCCGTTATGTCTCCACATATTCAAGAAAATCAATAATGTGTTACCTTATTAATCAGGATTTCCATGCCGACAGTGTAGAGTGAATCTGTTGTAGGATGTGGACGTGTTTATATTTTAACAGTTGAGTAGTAGGGTTTGTGCTTTGACAGCACACGGCTCAAGGCACATTCACTTGCCTGCACGTGATTGCAGCAACTCTAAAAGCCATCATTTAAAGAAAACATCTCATTAATGAGTTCCGGATTTCTTAACAGCTAGTTAAGATCGATTTGCAACGTGACCTGTCCATGGGTGTCTGCACCAACCTCCCCTCTTGCATCAAATCTGGCCGTTCAACAAAGTGCTGCCATGGCAACTCCTATTGGTGTGATGACTTTGAAGCTGATAATAGCCAGTCAGGCTGCACCGGTGCAGTCAATCATGAGGGGCGATGGTGAGAGGGTCCAGAGTGCTGTTACTGCTGACCTTTAACCTCTTCATTAACCAGCCAGAAATAGCCTTAACACCAGGGAGTCATATAGCAACAGTAAAGGAGAGATTTATATAGGTATGTGTATCTGCATCCATAAAAAAAACCAAAACAATGGTACTGTAAATCTACTGTAAGTGCAGTACACCAGTACAAATGCAATTGTAGTAAAACGTAAAGTATTTGGCACTTGATAGGAAGTGGAGTTATTCATGTATCCTATTGAAATCCAGAGCACTGCTCACTGTTGTTCAGTATGAGAGCGGAAAGCAAGCCAAAGCTGATGGAAGATAATCTCTTTTGCGATGCCATGCAGGGGAGATGGATGACACTGACAATAATGTGTTAGTGTGTGTGCGGAGGCGTGTGTGCATGTGTGTGAAAGAATGGTTGCGTGTGTTTGATCTCTTCATTCTCAGAAACGCTGCCAACACAGGTGCTGTAGCCGTGTGCCAAAACAAGTTCTAATTGCCAATTGAAAAATCAGACACAATAAAGGAGGGGAAAATTGCAAGAAATCCAGCGCCCCAAAAATATAAGGAAACACACAAAGCACTGATAATTTGCCCTTTATCGAGTTCAATATGAATTTAATTTTCCTGGCACGGGCTGAATTTATAAGGGAATGATGGAGGGAAATGTTGCTGCGGATCTGTGGAGAATAATTGGCTTTTAGCTCCAGAGGCAGACGGAGAGAAAGGGGGGTGAAGGAGGGGGGGTTGTGGGAGAGAGAGAGAGAGAGAGAGACACACCGATGAGAGAAAGCGTGGAGATAGAGAGAAAGCGATTGGCGTCAGTACAGCTGTGGCGGGAAGCCTGCTATGTGCTTGTGCTGATGACAAGGAGAAATAATTATTAACAGAAGATGCATGAGAGCCAAGAAGGCAATTTGTATCTGCTGATTTTGGGTTGTGAGTGGGTGAGCATGTGTCTCCACATGTTTAAGGGTGAAGAAGCTTTGTGTAGCTTTTTCCTTTTTTTTTTTTTTCCCTTACTAGCGACATTTCAGTGCGCACAATAATTCATCATGCACCAGTATTATTACTGATTACAAACTGACACAAACATTTTCTAAGATGAATTAGAAGCAGTGGTCCACTGGTAATCTGGCTGCTTCGGAGAATTATTTATTTTCACCACATGAACAAAAAAGTGTGTCCAATGGGAGAAGTGCTTCAAAATAACATGTGATAAGACAGTCATTCTGTCAGATAGTCAGAACAGTTTGGGATGTGCTGTGCAATCTTAGGGTGGTTGATTATTTTCCTCTTTTTTTCCATAGCATTTTGACAAATCATACTTTTTCACCATTTATAGTTACATTTAATGTTGTGGGATGTCCGCAAAACGTTAGCATTAGCCTGTTATCATTGACATCATTAGCTATAAAGAGTCATTCTCTAATAAGGCACTTTTTACCTCCCTCTTGAAGTTCATAAGAAACAATGCAGCGTGTCATGTTATGGAGAAGTCTGAAGAAAGGAAAACTTACTGACCATTACCAAGAGCTGACCCCTGAGACTCCTTCCATGAATGCTACATAAAGATCTCTTTCCAAAAAAACTCACCATTTCAAAGATTATATGTTTTACTTTGGTAAATATCAATACATTCTTTTTAATCGGTTTATTATTAGAGACGGATTGTGTGGAGCTTCCATGATACTATACATGTCCCTGTGAATGCATCTGATTTGAATTACAACTGTTATAGGAAATTTATCAACACCTTCTGACCAATCAGATTTGAGAATTCAACAGCACTGTGGTATAAAATTTACGTTATAGATGCTCCAGTTTAAATTATTATAATGCATTACTGGACACAACTGCAATAATAATTTCTGTGATACATGCATTTATATTTCTATTTTACCATCCGCAGAGCTCCTGCTACACAACCCGTGTCCTATAATCATCATTTCACCTCAACCAACTTCTTTTTTAAACCATATATAACCATTATTATTTTCAGTGTTCAGATTCGTTATATCTTCCAGAGACTGAATGTCACACTTAGGAAGATGAACACTATGTCAACAAGTCATTTGACAGCAAAGGACAGTTGGACTCCTGGAAGGAGGTCGCTTTCCAACGCTCTTCTCTGACAGGACTTCTCCCAGAATCCCTGTGCCAGGCTGACACCATGGTGGGATACCAACTCCTGTCACGCACACAACACTCAAGCTGTCAAAGTGCAAAGAAGCAACAAAAAAAACTATTAGGAACTTGAGAACTGATTAAAACTCTGTGAAAAGACTGGGGATTTTGCCCTGTGTTTTCCCTTGTGTGTTAACTTAGAGTTAATATTTATGAAAGTTATCAGTCATTCAGGTAAATTAGAATATCTATTCAGAGTTCAGTTAAAGATGCATAGAGAGCTATTTCTGCTAATACACTGCACATCAGTATTCAGGCCTCAGAGATAACTACGGACTTATGTGAAAGTTATGCATGCAGGGTGATCTTCCTAAAACAGAGGCGTCATTTACATGTGATTTTAACTTTGGACTTAATTAGAGTTTTCTTGCATGATATGTGAGGAACAGTTTAAGTCCAGCATGTCA
>CM074948.1:11516092-11531752 GCA_037577455.1 Pangasius macronema | reverse complement strand
CTTGGATGGGTTAAATGCAGAGCACAAATTCCAAGTATGGGTCACCACACTTGGCCACAAAGTCACTTCACTTCACTCACTTAATAAATATGACATTTTTTCCACGCAGAGGACAGCACAGGAGATGGAATTTAATCCAAGATTTCTTTATGGATAAAATTATTAACAACACCAGCACATTTCCACCTTTTTTTTTCAGGCTTTAAGCCAAGTACTTGTGTTTAAAGGTGGTTCTCTAGACTCTGTTGAAAACGTAATAAACTGAATGGCGTGCCCAGAAAATCAGCTTAAGTACACGTGTAACCATACTCTGAATACAAATAACGTTTCCTGCAAAAATATTGACGTAGCTTTTGAACTGAAGTCAGCAAATCTGAATAGTACATTTGAGTACACATTTATCAATTAAAGTTATATTGAGCAACACGCTAATAATTTCCCTGATTCATTTTAGTGAAACTTATTAACACAGTCCCTATTTTATTGAACTCACCCCTTAAGAAGGATTAAGACCTTTAATTAAGAACAGTGGTAGGATTCCCAGAAAATGTCCAACTTATTTCGGGGAGTGTAAAATGTGCCTACTAAGAAGAATTAGAAAAAGATTTTGTTCTTTTGTTCGATTTTAAAATGAAAAATGTACTAAGCGTTAATGCATGTTGATATTTGCCCGATTCTCCATGTTGACTGAGAAAGACTTATTGTAGTCTGGAGAGCAGAATATCATCTCAGCACTGGCGCTTAAGGGCAGTAGAAGAGGAGAACAGGAGCATAAGAAAGAATAAAAATGAATGCATAATGTATGAAAAGAATAGCTGAGACCCTTCTAGTCAACTTGGTGTAAGACTCTGAGAATCATGACTGCTTAATGAGAGGAATTTGGCAATTCCTCCAATAATTAAAACACTTCGGGTCTCACCTTGCTCACGGTTTTTTGGGTTTTTTTTTACATTACATTCTTCACAACCTAAAGGAATGCATACTGCTATACCCACATTGCCCAAATCCACCCATTTTTAACATGGTTGAAACTTTTACCAGCCAGAAGAAGCAATGTTCCTCAAAAATATAGTGATCTTTAAAAATCACATGCACACCCACTTGGTTTGCTCACTACCTCTTGCTCATGTCTGACCATTATCAATTTTGTTATCATACTGAGTCACTGCACCCCTACAGCTTCAGCAAACACTCTAGCTAATGCAGCAGTGGATCTTTGTATTTCAGTAATATTTTACACTCAGCAGTGGCTGTGCTTATCCTCTCTTTGAAGAACACTCTTAATAAGCCCTCTCTAGTCTGCACAGTGCAGAGGCATTAACGGCACTGCTAGCCTCAGAGACAGACGGGTCTCTCAAGCAGGTGTGTGTCTCTATCAGTGAGAAGGAAGCAGCTGAAACACAGGAGCCAGCTCTGATCATGACACACTCTCTCTGATAGATGTCTGATTGTACAGAATGACCTTCACAGGTACTGCTGTGAAACCTCAAGTGCTTCTGGTTAACAAATATTATTATGAAGATATTATATTAAAGCAGAAAATGCTAGAATAACCATGGACATCTGATACAGCTTAGCTGCAGACACAACAGAACGGGTGATGGTGGTCATAACACCTACATAAACCCTCTATGACAACTGACGTGACATCTATGGCATTTCGAGACCTTGGAATTCGATGGTTCTCTCTGACTTTTTTGGTGTTATAGGATTATCCCACATTGTCAGCTGTCATAAAGAGCACACTTTCAATGAGTTGAGTTGACATGACACCTGATTCCTGTGACATAGATGTTTGCTGACACATGATGTTTCTGGGAAGACTCTTTCTGGGAGGATTTATTGCATGTTACAATGGGTGTACTACTGGTATATGACCGTATGATGTCACACAGCTTCCCATGTACGGTTATTTGGTTGTGAATATGAACACAACTCCCTGCTGTATAAGACTGTTACATTATGACTATAACTATCTTTACCAAAGGGCTAAGACTGCTCTGTCATGCCAGAAATATTCTTCTAGCCTTTGTGTAACGTGAGTGCCATTTTGTGCTATTTGAGTCTTATTATAAATTTAGAGATAGTTCCTGCCACTGTAAGGCAAATTTATGTGTATTACACCAACTTATTGATGTTTAGTATTTCACATCATTACACCACATGGCATACAGACGTACGCTGGACTACAAAGTCAGCCAGGAAAGGGTTATAACACAAGATTATCAAAAAATAATAATAATAATAATAATAATAATAATAATAGTTGTCACATAACTCAGTTGATATGTACAGTGCCTTTGAACTCACCATATTTTGTACAGTTTTTGTTTGTTTGTTTGTTTGTTTCTTTACAACCTAGAATTGAAATGGATTTTTGCCATTTGGTTTTATGCAAGCACAACTTTTACATTTAATTTATTGATTTTTAGTTCCAGGTTGTAACACTACAAAATAGAAAAGTACAAGGGGAGTGGTAAATACTTATGCAAGACACTGTATACTTGGCACGAAAGCTCAGTCATTATAGCAGCTAGTATCTGTTAAAATAATCCTTTTAAAATGCTTATGTAGGCTTATGTCAGTTTTCAGTTATGTAATTGTCACATAGTTATGCATTATGGAGCACAATCTTACAGTATACACTGAAAATAAAGTGAATTCTTAGGGTCAAATCACCCGGTCTGGTGACTGCAAATTCTTAAAGACCCACAGCAGCTAACTCACATGTACAGTTCTGAATGATTAAGGGTCAGAGGCAGATCTGGCTTAGAAATGCAGAAAGAGAGTAAATCATCCTCCCATATGTGCACAGAAATCCATTAAAAATCCTTCAAGAAAAGAACGCTTTAGGGGACATATTGCAGTCAATGGAGCAATGAATTGGTTGAATATGAACCTTAGCCATGGTGTTTGCATTTGAGTCATTCTTGATGACTGCATGACAATTTCCAGCAGATTGAGCGAGTCTGTAGGCATGTCAAGTGGCACATGTGATTTCTGACTCGGGCATCTGCCAGGAGGACACACATCAAATAAAGAGGCAGTGAATTATATGGTAACACACCAGCTAGTGATGCCCCAGTGTGAAAAACGAAAGAGCCAGAGAAAGAGAGAAAGAGATCAGTACTGTACTGCCATTCTCTCTCTTTCTTTCTCTCTCTCTTTCCCCATGAACACTTTGGCGAACAAATGCCAAATGATCACGCTTCTGTGAACACCATCTGCTAGCACATCCACTCAAAGCGTTTCTCTCCTCCGCTCCCTTCTCTTTCCATCACTCTTTCTATTTATCTCCTTTCCTCTCGATCTCACCCTTTTTGTTACTCGTTCCATTTCTTTATCCATCTGCTACTCCTTACAATTTCCTTCATTTTATTAGACTCAGCCTCCCATCAATGGCATTCTCTGTTTTTTTTGGCTTTACTGCATGCTGTTTAAAACTGTGTTATCAAGCCTCAGAAACACCGCTCTCTTCTTCATGCCTCTGTCTATAAACAGGCCTCTTAAACTTAAATAAGGAAAACTTGTTAAAACAAGATGGATGGAGATGCCGAGAGCCTGGCATCAGCACTCAGCCTTAAACAGCAAGTGTAACAAATGTCAGTGATAATTCCTCACATAGAGGAATAACAAGAAAGGAAAAAAAAGAGATAGTAATGATCCTCATTCTTTTTCCTTACTTTGCAGGTTCATGCCAGGACATATTTGTTGGAATTTTGTTGATAGGCTTGATTTTGACTGCTGGGGCTCAGTGTGATCTTTCTAATCTGGTTGCAGCACGGTGTTTCTCCAGACGAGGCTTGGCACTGGGCCTAACTGGCTTGGATCCCCAATCTTGATTGTTATAGACCAGTCTTCTGTTGCTCTCCGCTGCGGATGCTCCAATAGCAGTCCTTACTCTCTGACTCACAGAGTGTAAACAAGAGAAATAAAGCACTGTAACATAGCCTGTTATATTTTTTTACACGCTTGCCAGTTATATGATTTACTCTCCTCTTAAAACAGAGGGTTACACCTTTATTGACAAAGGTAAAAACTCAACAAAACATATGACACGTACTCAAAGCGTATTTCCCTTGCATAAATGTCAAGTTCTTTGGTGCAGTGTATGACCTGACAGGAACGTGAACAGCAGGTTATAGATTTTCTATCATTGCTTAAAGACTGAATGACAAGTCTAGTATTCTTTGGTAAATGAAAAGGCTTTTAATAAATATTCCAGATGAATATTTGAAGAGGTGGAGAGGTAGTTATCATGTATTGGGCATGTTTTGTGGTGCAATAGCTCTGAATTAGGAATTTCAGTAACATTTTCATAAGGATAGAGCTACATGACACGTACAGTGCATACGTTCTTTATGGCAATTGACATAAACCTACATGAACTACATATAAAGGCTTATTACAATAGGCATCAGCTGTCATAAAGATTGCTTTAGTCAATTTGGGTGTCAAGTGACAGATTTTTGTTATGGCATTTTGTGTGCTGACTTACCTCCAGATTGATGACAAATTAAAGAGTGTTTATTTTCCTTGCATGGATTTGTGTCCCCTCATCTTCTTACAGGGAAGAGTCACTACAAATCAATACAACCTTTTTGTGACTGATCATCTTTATCCTATGATGAAACATTTCCATCCTGATGGGAGTTGTGTCTTCCAGGTTGACCTCACCTCATCTACAGGGCACGAGAGCTCATTGAATGGTTTAACCAGTATGAAAATCATGGAAACTATAGTCTACTGTATGTCCTTCACACTCACCAGATCTCAAACAAATGAAACACCTATGGAAGATTTTGGACTGCAGTGTTAGACAGCACGCTCAACCCTCATCATCAAAACAGCAGCTGAGGGAATATCTTTTGGGAAAAATAGTGTTCTTCCCTCCAGTACAGTTCCAGAGAAATGGAGATTCTATACATCCAAGACAACATGTTTCAGCTGTTTTAGTGGTTCATGCTGGTCCAAAACCTTACTAAGACACTTCAGGTTGTTTCGCAGCTCAGTGCACTTCTGGCATATTCTAGTACATTTCAGCTTATAAGAGTATTTTTAAGGCAGTGCCATGACACTATTATAATAGAGTTATTAGACATGACTATACTGTACGTCAATGGAAATCTGTCACTTGCTTCTTATCTCAAAACCTTATATCAATTTGATATCAAGATCAGAGCAGACACTGTTTTATTTCAGCTTTTGGCAAGGGCTTGCACTTATTTAGTCCTATGAACACTGCACTGTGATAGAGAGCATCACCTTTTGACCATCAATCACGATCCATTCTCTCTCCCTCTCTCTCTCTCTCTCTCTCTCTCTCTCTCTCTCTCCCCCTCTCTCTGCTTCACGCAAGTATTCAATATTTAAATATCTGGCTCAGCTTTAATAACATGTTGATAATACAGTGCAGAGAATAACTTTTAAATGCATAATTCTGGGTAATGTAGTTGGTACGAGGAGGGATGAGTCAATGTAATCTCATACTGCATGCTGAGAGAAGCAGTGTCTCCCAGTCACTGGGACGCCATGCTGTTCGAATGAATCACATAATTACATTAAACATAGGAGAGGGGAAACAGCCTCCATTTCCCTCTCCTCTTCCTTCCTCTCACCACCAAGGTAATATAATAACTTTTTAAATTATAAAAATGTCAACAACTCCAGTGAGATCCCGGTTAACCGTGAAAAGCAACACTTCCTATCTCTTACAACGACTTACCAGCAACTTCTTTTTAAAGTTGTCTTTTTATAAAAATACATATGGCTGCGGTGCATTCAGATGAGCCTATACATATGCAAACATATGCATGGATGAGAAATTAAAGCAAAATGCAGCATAAAGGGTCAGGAGAACACAGGTGCAGGTTTTTTTTTTTTTTTTTTTATTAAACATATTTGATGCAGGCAAGCCAGAAGTATCAAGCAATAATCTGAAACCATAAACAGACAGAAGGTTGTTGAAGTGGAAAACGAGCAAAAAAAATATATATGTGACATGAAATGAGAAGAGAAACAGTACAGTGAGAAAGACTTAATGTTACAGTGCAATCTGGTGTGAGATTTGGGTTTTCAGATGACGTGGAGACTGGAGGAGGATGTTGGGAAATTAAGTATGATTGATTTTGAGCAGGTACATGAAGTGAAGTGAAGTGAAGTGGCTTTGTGGCCAAGTNTCGAACCCACCACCTTCAGGTTCACCTTCGGGTTACAAGTCCGACTCTCAGACCATTAGGCCACGACTGCCCCCGAACATGACAGCTGATGAGCCATCAGAACACTGTAAAATATCCAACTTGCGAATTGTTAGCTCAGTTTAAAACTGTAAGTCAAGTGGTAAGTCAAATTTTTGAGCACAGTGTTGAGTTTACTTGTATAAACTATTTAACTGCATGTTGATTACTACTTTGTCCACTGAATATAAACAGTTACGTTGAGAAAACTTAATATTTTGATTTCTAAGCTCTACCTTGCACGGGGTTTCCTTCTCCAATGGCGCTGCCGAAGAGAGTGGATTCCGTCGTCTGGTCGAGGTAGGTTTTCTTTTAACATTATTACTGAAATTAAGCCAAATAAACTGCACACCTATAGATTATGAAGTGCAATGATATGTTCCTAAAAGATTAAACTCATTCTATAGCACGTGGTTATATTTTCAAACTTCATGCTGTTTTGCAAGCATCAATAAATATTTTCGGTACTGTTGAGTATTGTGTTGTATTTGTGTTGTATTTACAGTATGGTTTGTACTCCCTGCTTTTGGATTCCCAATGGGAGGTCTATACAAGTTCCTGGGTGAGATATTTGGAGAAAGCTGAATTAACTTAAAAATTAAAGGCAACCAGCTGCAAAGCCTTTTTGAGTTTACTGAACTTCAGAACCTCTGTAGTTGTGCTTGCTTGTTTCTCTGAGTTGGACTGGTTGTTAGGTGAACTTACTGAGGAAGGTATAATTAACTTAATCAAATAAGTTTAGTGAACTTTAAAAAAAATTATTTGGCACAACTTCAACCACTGAAGTTGAGTAAACTCAAAAATGCTTTGCATTAATTCTACAAGTCTCTGGAACTGTACTGGAGAACTATATTGAACACCATTCTTCCAAAAGATCTTCTCTCAGTTGATGTTTTGCTGATGGTGGTGGAGAGTGCTGGCTAACACATCGCTCCAAAATCTCCCATACGTCTTCACTTGGGTTGAGATCTAGTGACTGTGAAAGCTGTATGATTTACAGAAGTTTCCTTCCCATCAAACAATTTAGTGAGCCCTCACACCCTGTGGAGGCTTTTTTGCTGACATGGACCCAAACCATGTCAGCAACATGCCATCCACAGCAAAACCGAGCCATCGTTGTTGTTCTCTTTAACTCACTGCCTGTCTGTATGCATACTGTATGTGTGTATACAGTATATCAATGTGTCTGCATGGATATATACAGACTTACACACGAATACACCACATACGACTACTCGGCGTTTCCACGCTGAGATTTTAGCTAAGCTTAATGCACACCCCGGTTCTCCCTGCTCTTGGGTTCATTGTCCCATGCACTTTGCTGTCCGTTCATAGACAGGCAGCTCCAGCCGCATTAGTGTGAAACTCCATTATGCCTTTAGCCAGCCACTCTTTCCCTGCCCTCTGATCAAAGCTGGAATTGGGGGGAGGAAATTGTGTGGTGCTGAGATTGATTAGTAGGCTTGACTGCAGCCCACTAATCATTGCTGGCTGCAGTCTCAGCACTCTGTTTAATCTCCTGAGACCCAGCTGCTAACAGACAGTCATGTGGTTTGGAGAAACACTCACACGCACATGCACACCTACACTCTCAGTCTCATCTCATCTTCGCTTTCACGTACACACCCTGCACACACTCACTCTCATCCATAAGCTTATTCCTGCCACATTGCTCATGGTTTTCTATAATCTGTGTTTCATTCATGAGCATCTTTCCTCTCCTTTTCAGCCTTCCACTTTTAATCTCTCTTCTCCACTCGGCTTCCTAGCAAAGAAGTAAGAATAGTACAGAACATACTGATTTGTTGCACTTTTTTGGAAGCCTCTCTCATTTTCAATTCTTTTGCTCTCTCTCTCTCTCTCTCTCTCTCTCTCTCACTATACAGAGAGAAATACTTCCTTAATAAGGTTTTGTATCCTCACATCATTCCTCATCCTTCTTCAGTTCTATCTTTCTTCACTTTTAGGTGTGAAACTGAGCTAACACAACACAGCCTTTATTTATTTCTGTTCGATAACATATTATGTGCATAATTCCCCTTTTCTCCATACTCTCCCTCAAACTGATTTTGATCAGCATTTCCCTAATCTAAAAATGTCTACTGAGGCTATAGATTCTCTCATAGCTCCCGAACTACACAATTATCATTTATTCTTTATCCTTTAATCTATACTAAACTAAACCATATACTTGCATATACACTTACCAGAGCCATCGATGAGCTACAATCAGTTAAAAACTCCATCTCCTTCTTCCTTCATCTTTCTACATCTATACCTCCCAATTCTGGTGCTAACAAGACCCAAACATATGGAGTCACGTTAGTGGGGGAAAAAATTACAAGCTGCACAAATAAAAATTGCAATACTAAGCATAATTATCCTTTACTTTTTGTTTATGATTCTTTGAAACAAAACTTTTGGGATTTCCTTCTTTTATTTAAAATAAAACTATACAAAATGTATACTGATCAACGGGAATTCACTGCCACAAATCCTCTGTCCACAACTGTCCTTTAGCCGCAACTGTCCTTTAGCCACACCCACTCAACAACCTGAACCTATTGCTAAGCAGTAGATAGTGTTAGTCTGAATAGATATTTTCTTTCACTGCTTAACTGTTTACAAACAACTAAACAGCACATACTTTAAATATATATCCTACCTAGTAGCTCATGCTAGCTAAAATTTGTATGTAGAGTCATTTCATTATCTAGCTACCAACCACCACAATAGTTACAATCGTCAGTGATGTGGGTTATTTATTGCAGCAAGACAGTAAAGTAACATGGACAGAAAACTATTTGATGATAGCTTGCTAGAAAGCTTGATATGTTACTGAGCAAATCAAACAGCAGGCTGTACTTCATCATCTTTGGCAAAATAAACCCCAGTTTGGGTGGTGAATACATGCCATTTTCATCATCAATTTAGTTAAATAATTGTTAAAGTTCCAGTTCATGTTAGTTGGACAGCTAGTTACAGTAGGTTAACTAACTAGCTAGCTGAAGCGTTGGTCAGGTATTTGAATTTTGTTAGTCAAAATAAATGATCTTACATATTTATGTGATTACACATATAGTTCATGTTCAAGCTGGTGCTTCGGCTCCGTGTTACTGCTTGGTGCAGATTGGTTGACCATGTTGCTTGTAAAAATAGCTTGTTGAATCATTTTGGCTAAGCATCAGAGGCCACGTCACTACAAATCCCAGCTGGTAAAAAGATAATTAAGGTGGAAACCTTCTTCTTAGTCTCTCCCACACATTAAAAACTGGACAAAAGTCATAAACAATGTAAGAAATCAAGAAAAATTGGCAAAGTATGCAAACAAAATATCAAAACGAGATTGTTTGATTTTTAAAAAAAATTTTTTTTTTTTACTTTTTTAAAATGTATTATTGTTTATTTAAAAAGATTTTCATCAGTTTCTTCTGAAGTGTAAGTATCTGCATGCCTTTAACTTCTGAATGCCCCACAATCATTGATGCTATTTTAAGCCTTCCAGCCTATAAAATGCCAGCAGTTACTTGTTTTCCTTTTTTATTTTTAAGTGCTTTTATTGGCTGTGAATCTAATTCAAGGATTAAATATTAAAGCTAGAATTTAACTGGTCCACATACCCTAAAAGTGTACACGAGTGCAGAAGCTGAGTCAGCAGTTTGAAGAAGCTATGCTACTTGTTTAATTGCTAGGCCTCTGAACCAAACTTCTAATGGATATTTTGGAGCAAAGCCCAGACAAATACAACTGAAGGGATCAGCTACAGTCAGAGAGGAGAAGCATGATTTGGCCTTAGTCAACAGTGACGTCACATAAAGAGATCAATAACATTTGGACTACGAGAGGAAATTAATGCTGCCAGCTTCAAATGCTGCAACTCACTAGGGTCATGATAACAAATGAGGCAATAAATGTTACGAATGACTGCGTGAAAGAGTATGCTAAAAGTCAACATAGTCAAATTGACCTTTCCTCTGATTGTGATGAAGAATTCTGGAAACTCGTTCTCCAGTTCGGGCAGTATGTTTTTCAGTTAATCTGCTTAATTCAGACTAATATTCTGGGCAGATGTTTCATCTCACTGTGAAGCTACTGCTGTAAACCCCATCTGTCTCAATTAGTTTGGGCTGAACATGTGACCAAGTGTGTTATGCACTAGGTCAGAATAGTCAAACAACCTTCAAGTTGGGAAATGTGGACATGATTCAGCAAGGGCAGAGCAATCAAGCTAAATACTGTTCAGGGTAGACAGGCCTGAGTTACAGTATATACCTTGAAATGGTGTCATAAATACCAAATAGATACTACATAATTATTAGACAGCTCAGTTGAAGCCACTATTTTTAAACAATTACTATTTGAATCTTCTTCTTCTTCTTTTGGCTTTTCCCTTCAGGGGTCGCCACAGCGAATCATCACTCTCCACCTATCCCTATNAACTTTGTCCCCCAAACGTCCAACATGAGCTGTCCCTCTAATGTACTCATTCCTAATCCTGTCCAAACAATTACTATTTGAATCCTGCATTGTAATGTCATGTATGAATGGTACAAACAGCTGTTCAAGTAGGTTCATGTAAAAAAAATGGCTTTGAACAATAAATCTAACTTTGTTGCTGTGAATAATCACCTTCAAATGAGGGGCAGCAGTGTAATCATTTTAAGCTACAGAATGTAAAGAGGAGCATTTATCAAAGGCTGTCAGATCCAAGCTCGGGTTATCCACTCAGCATGAAGGCATTAGCATCTGAGCTTGTCCATTCACACCAGCAGTAGCCTGGCAGTATAGAGTTGTAGAAGTTTAACGGTATTATTTCCCTTCTCTTTCTCCAGTTTACAGCAAGTAAAGTGTATATAAAATCACAGTGAATTATACTTTTACAGCTGCATTTACCCCCATTATGACAGTCAAAATGCACAGTATGTCTGTGCAGTTGAGAAGATATGAGAGAGATAGAGAACAGTAAAGGAAAGAGAGACAATAACTGTGTCTCAGTGTGCATGTCTGTAAACACTATTACGCAGCTCATTGGACAGTCCCCTCCTCTCTGGCTGGGTATAGCCTCTGGACATTGAGTCCATCTTCCCAATCTCAAATGCAATAGCTGGAAAAATGGCTTCCTCAGCCCCAAAGGATGTGCATAAGTTTTCTGTAGGAAACATATTTTTAAGACGATTTCTAGTGGGGAGGTGGTTGGGAAAAGTCATTACCGTGAAATTGCACCTCGGAAACTTTCAGATGCTGAAAATATGTGAATTCCTGTGAAATATTGCTTCTGAGAATTCTGAGATTTTGATCATCCATTCATGTTTGATAGATTAGCATTTTAAAACAACCCAAACTGAGCAAATCATATTTCTCTACAAATATATTAGAATGAGAGAGAGTGTGAGATAAGATTGGAAGCCTCCTGCAGGATTTTAGCGAGGTAGAGATAACAGGAAGAGCCAGGTGGATTTAACAGATCTGGATGTTCTGACTTCAATGCTTCTTCACATTTACTTTTGTTTAGACTGCTGGCACTTTCTCTCAGAGTCTTTCACACTTTTACCAAACGACTTAAAAGAGAGGTAGAGAGGAAACGGAAGGACACGAGGACCAAAGTCACAGACAGTCTCAGAAAGGTCAGGTGGTAGTCTAACGTCATTCAGATGAGAGTTTGATAAGCAACTCCCTGTCCTCTACTTAAAATTACAAATCTCCGAGAAGCTGAAGAAATTCCTTTTGGAAGGAAGATAAATGCCTATGTCAGATAACAATTGATTATTCGTCAATCAAGTGTCTAATTCAGACTCATGAAGGGAGTTAATCAATACTAGTAGTAAAATTAACTGTACAGAGCCATCCCTCCCTTCACCCACGGGAGGAGCTCTGCCTTGCGTTTGGGGAAACTAAAGTGTTTCTGATTTTTTTTCTTTTTTCTCTGAAATACCCTTCAAATGCACATCAAGGGCAACTGTGGCTTTTTTCTTTTTCAAATTTCTTAGAATATTTATGAAGAATCAGAAAGCTGAAAGGGGTTGATTGCAATTACTTATTCAGGTGTGTGGCAAGAGATCAGCAGCTTATTTGGCTGAAAGTATTGCAACACATATTGAGATCTTAGAATTTCAAGGTTGTATCTGACAATTACGTGGTTTAAACGTATCGAGCCATGAGGTTTTATCCTCACTACGGTATTTATTTTTAATACCTTTATTTCAAGTATTTTTCATGTTTATAAGCAATGAGCAGTGTACTCATATAAAGTACAGCCAGTGGCATGTAAAGAACAGGTTTATAACATTAACCCTTTACTGCATGGCGTTGCCATTTGGAAACTATTCATTTATCTCCATTTTTTTTGGATAGACAATAATAAAAAACGACTTTTTTCAATGTAACTGGAAAAACGGGGCTTGTTATAATAGTAAGTCATGAATTTCAATAAATAAAATGAAGACAAGACATTATGAAACTTTCCACCACTGCACATTGTTGCCATATGGCAACAATTTACAAACTACCCCCCTAAAAAAAATTTTTACTTTTTTTTTAATATATTTTTATTTTTTGAACTAATTAATAAAAATCCATAAAAATATTTTTGATGTAAATATAATAATTCATGCAGTAGAGGGTTAGGTCATGGTTGCCAAAAACATTAGATATAATCTTATAATTTCAAGGTCTTATAATGCCACAAAAATCTTATAGCTATGTTGGAGTAATATATCTGTAATCTCACGTTTTTTTTTTTTGTTTGTTTCCCCTTTGCCAAGGATACCAAACAGGGATAGAAACAGAAGTAGCAGATCATTGATTGTTGATGATTGCTCAGGTCACATAATCCCCAGTTTGAAAAACACATTACTGCTGCTTTTCAGATTGAGTGCTACAATGCTAAATTGCAGGTCAGAATTAGCAAAGTGTTCGGTCTAAAGATCGACAGTGATGTAAGACCACGTACAATCGTTTGTACGTTTTAATGAAACAAATGAAGCCATTAACTTTTATTATTGTATCTTCCTCTGAAAACCTTATCATGTCATTTTTTTTTCAAAACGTTTGGACCATGGTCAGAGCATCTGAGCCTGAGACGAGTCAAAATGGTACACCGGAATGTGCTGCTTTATATAGTTGCCTGCTATTTATAACTATGATACAGCATGTGGCTATTTTCAAGGGTAACATTATGTGATGGGAAACTGGCAGATTGTTCTGAATTAAGATTAGTAGCCATACCATTGCATTTTAATTTTAAAAAATTGGTCAAAGTATATCATCTGTTTTAATAAACCTTCATGCATATTATATTCTGTCTAATGTAAATGCCTTGACTTTGACTGTGCCCGAGGTCTCATGTGGTTTAGTGTGCTTGACATTTGTGGTTCACAAAAATCTCCCTGAAAGAATCGCAGCAACACCTCAGCTAACACTGGTAGAAACGTGGGTTTAGTGTGGCCTGTCGACTCCCTCACATCCTGAAAAGACATGACAAGACTGCCAGGCTTCATCACCTCTCTCATCATCGTTCTACCTACCTCTCCATCATCACTCTAACGCTCGCTCTCTCTCCCGTTTATGGAGTCAGAGAGCTTCGCTTTCCTACCACTGCATTTCCACAGTCCTTTAGTGTGAACCCTGTATGCATACATGCATAACAATTCTTATCAAATATACCTTCCGTTTGTAAAGTCCAAATTTATCAACAGTGTTCCATGGAGAGATGGTAAGTGCACCGAGTGACCTGAGGTAAGTAAATGGGATTTAGATCATAATAGTCTACAAGTATAATCGGTTGTAAATGCCATGGAACCTCCTATTTACGATTCATGTTTAAGTTCCACGTAAATTACATACAACTTCTATATGCATTGTTATATTAATTTGTCTTCCACTGTATATAGAAATTAAACAGTTTATTTAGTGTTAAAATTAGATTGTCAAATTATAAAGAAGAACATTTTCTTCTGAAATCCATGATAGTGTCTTCATATCATTTTATAATGAGTCAAGACAAACACCACCCTCTGTGTCTTATTTTATATCCTCTAGATCCACTTTCTACACTAATCATGAAAGTAATGGAGAGACCTTTAGTCCTGGCTTCACATGAAGCAAGGCCATCTTTGCATATGGAATTACTGTGACATTTACACACTGGAAAGTAATTGGATCACACTGAGACATCAGATGGAGAGGAGGTCACCTGTTTATTCATAAGGAAGACTGATGGAAATGAAATACAGCAGAGCACTGCGGTGGATGTAAAGGAAGCCAATAAAACACACCTCAACCTCATATACATATATATATATATAATTAAAGGGAAGCCCATTTATTCTATGATGAAACATTTCCCTCCTGATGGGAGTGGTGTCCTACAGGATGACACGGCCCCATTCACAGGGTCCAAGGGCTCCCTGAATGGGTTAGTGTGTGCGAAAATGATGCAGCTCATATGATATGGCCTTCACCGTCACCAGATCTCAACCCAATTGAAAATATTTGGCAGATTTTAGACCAGTGTGTTAGACAGTCTCTCCACCACAAACATTAAAACACCAAGGTGAATCCAAGGTGCCAGTCCATATGACTGCATCCAACAGATTTATCTCATGGTTTACTGACATTAAATAAACATTCAGCATTTTTTTCTTCTTAAGTTTAAAAGTGCAACAGGTTACAAAATAGTGCTTTCTCCTTCATGGAGAATGAATTAATATTAATGAAAATGAGGCGTCTGCTTTATGAATGTTAATGAATAATGGGAAATATTAGTGAAAACACACTGTGCAATGGAGAGTCAGAAAAAGACATTCTACAAAAATGTATTAAAAATATATAGCCATGATTTTTAGAGTCACCGTTGCTTGAGAGTGTTTTATACTGTGAGTCCTTTTATTATTCCGAATGTGGGAATCTTTTTTTGCTCAACAAGTTCCCAAGTTCAAGTTCAAGTTCAACAAGTTTGCTTTATTATCAAATGTTTCCAGAATACAGATTTGAACAAAAAACAAAGAAATTCTTGTGGTACAGTAGTGTGGCCATACAATTCACGTAAAGTGCATACAACAAAAGGACAGACATTATACAAGGCAGCTACATAAAGAGAGGCAGTTCACAACTGAGACTGCATGTGGAATGAATAGTACAAACTGAGTAATTGGTGATACCCTATTAATTCACAAGACGACTTCTTATTGTAACGTATCCTTTTGTGAGACAACATCCCAAGATGTATCTTGGATTAAAGATCCTGCAGAGGGAAAACCAAAGAACTCAAGCATTGTAATTTTTCTAAAAGAATAGGCCCTAATATGAAAAAAATAATAAAATGGGATGTTGAAGTATGTAAAAAATAAAAACTTCTTCTTCTTTCGGCTTTTCCCTTCAGGGGTGGCCACAGCGAATCATCACTCTCCACCTATCCCTATCTTCT
>CM074948.1:11499823-11512065 GCA_037577455.1 Pangasius macronema | reverse complement strand
GGATGGGTTAAATGCAGAGCACAAATTCCAAGTATGGGTCACCACACTTGGCCACAAAGTCACTTCACTTCACTACAGCCAGCACTACTGCCAGAGCTTCTGTTAGCAAGAATTAATCAACATCTTCTGGCCAATCAGATATGAGAATCCAACAGCACTGGAGTTTAATCAATGCTTTAACACATCTAAATGATTAACTTTCAGTGACTATCAATCCCTGCCAGGCATCTGTTATATATTGTCCTGTATGTCATTCCTTTAAAAAAAAGATGTGCATACCATGTAAAAAAAAAAAAAAAAAAAAGATCCTGTTAATCCAGGCTGTTGTTCTCTTCTCTTGATATTGAGGAGAAAGAAATCTGAAAGCCGCTGAGAAACGACAGAGCTGCTTTCAAATATCCTCTAGATAACTGTAGCTAATTCCTCCAAAAGATACAGGCAGTGGAGATAGCAGGCATCACATGCTTTTCTATCCAAGCTGCAGCTTGGCAAACACAATCAAACCGGCCAAGGTTACAAAATAGAGAAGAACAATGCTTTTAAAACCCACGGTTTCCTCTTATTCGGATTTTCTGAGCATGACATACAATTCTATGTTTGGCAGCTGACCTGCTTATGCGATAACAGATTGAATTGAAACAAATCAGTGAGGGATGTTGGGCTTCTGGTGAAAAGGGAAGGAACTTGTGGGATCAGGGTTTAGGAGAGGCCATCCAAGCACATCCTGACCCCTACTTCAGCCAAGTCAAACTTGGAATGATGTTCAAATGCTTGGCATATGTTCCAGCTCTTTCAAAACCTGAACTGTCTATTTTCCCCAGCCCTTCTCTCTCTCTCTATCTCTCTCTCTCTCTCTTTTTTGAAATATCATGAATGCATTCATTACATTTCCCATCCCTCCCAAAATGTGATGTGGATGTAAGCTAAGCTCTTCAAAGCCCCACTATATACCAAGGACCCATCACCACTCTATAAAGGATTTTAGCTTCTATTCTGCATATACATGTATTGATTATAATCATAGTAGTGAATATCAATTCGATTCTCCTTTACTGAACAGCACAAAAGGTCCATAGAGGCTTAACCACTGAGCCACTACTTCCCTCAACTAGCCTGCACTGATTCAGACACCTACAACCACGTCTACTTTTAAATTAACTTGCATGAAAAGATGAATTTATTATTATTATTAAACCAATAATAGTACAATATAAACCTAAACTCAAAGAGAGTTTGTGTTCATCTAAAATAGGCGCTAAAATAAAGCACTCAGAACAGTCCACTAATTTTAAGAAGCTGACCCAAAGGAAATCTTTGCCATTCTCATATGTTAGATATCTCACACTGCATCGTTTTCTGCTATTTTACTGTAAACCTATGCCCTGCTCTAACTGTCCAATTGTTTACAGTACAATCCTTTAAAAATAATGAAACAGTGGCTACACTGTGTTGCCTTCACATATCAGAAAGCCTTTTCAACCCCCCATAACCCACATATATACTTTTAAACTATATATTAACGTTAATTAAAATGCTTCAAAGCATGCCCATGAATTGTCTAATGAGGAATGACAATCACTAGCCTGCATAATTTGTAGGCAGGACATCTTTTAAGGAACATTAGGAGCATCGCTTGTGATCAGTGAGATCAGTGAGATTCAATCCGTTGTTTAGCTTAATTAAAATCTGTAATTAGGAATCCTTCTAACCTTTGTCCATATCACAGACAAATCCAAGTAGGATCATTTTAGGAAACTAGGAACCCTTAACGACCCTCAATGTATCCCTGAGGAACTGTACCTGTACATGTTCTATTCCTAAGTGTTTAGATGCTAAATAATTCATAATAGTTACTGAGTAATATTCTTTAAGATGAATCTTTATCCAAATGGTCTCATATGAAAAAGTTGAGGTTAAGAGTGAAGTCAGCATTTTCTCATTGTTTATGGTATGAAATCAAGAGAAATCCAACCACAGCATCGTTACCTGTTCGTTCATTTATTCATTCATCTTCATTAGCCGCATTTTCCTGGTCAAGGAAGCCGGAGCTTATCCCAGGAACACTGAGTGTGTTGTAGGAATACACCCTGGAATGAACGCTTGTCTATTCCAGGGCATAACACACACACACACACACACACACACACACACACACACACACACTTGTTTCATATCTAGGGGCAATTAAAGCAGCCAATACACCAACTGACTTTTTTGGGATGTGGGTGGAAACCAGAGAAGCCTCATGTGGAAATGAAGAGAACATGTGAATCTACAAATAGACAGTAACCCAAGCTCAGGATTGATCATGCCGCCCTCTCCTCCTCATAATTTCTCATGAGACCACATTTGAATAATAAGTTTGGACTTTAATGGGCTAAACAAATTCAGTTAGGTTGAAAATTTGCAGTTATAGAAAAAAAAATGTGATGTGATTATGAAAATTTTCCAGTGTTTATAAGTCCAACAACTTTAAGACCAACACCTACAAATACCTTTTATAGACTCTATGATTTCCTCAGTGCAAGCCTACAGTCTAATGCAACTGAAACCTATAATTCACACCTGATCATTTCAAAAAGGTTTGCTGTTCAATGTAATTTTATATTGCTATTTATTTTATTAGATATATTTTAGACAAACAAGGTGTTCACACAACGTAACGTGGAGTTACAAGGGTTCAACAGACTGGATCAGCATTAGCACACATTTATCATTCATACATACTATTTAAGTGTTTCATCTTCACACTGATATATTTGATATCTGCTGTATTTACAGGAAAATAATGGCTATTCTACATTCCGCGGTCAACACTACAACCATGGGGGCAGTCGTGTTCTAATGGTCTGAGAGTCGGACGTGTAACCCGAAGGTGAACCTGAAGGTGGTGGGTTCGAGTCTCGGGTCCGGCAGGGNTTAAATGCAGAGCACAAATTCCAAGTATGGGTCACCACACTTGGCCACAAAGTCACTTCACTTCACTTCACTTCATTCAAAAGTACATGTATCATGGCACATACTGTAACTCTTCTAACGCCAATAACATTGCATGGTTTAAAATACAGAACTACAACCATAATTACAGACATGTCACATTATCCATGTACAAGACAGGACCTGACATTTAGACAGGCTGGCAAAAGTTCCTATTTGTTGTATATCTGTATCATCATGCAAGTACCTAAGTCTTAGTGGTGTATCAAGTTATGTATTTATTGTTATAGGAATGTATAGCCAATTCTGCAACAGCGAATCTACCTATAGATAAAAAAAGATTTCTGGAATCATGTAAAAACTTCATAATAGTACCAGCATGAACTGTAAGATCAAGTCTAATGGGATTTACTCTGGTTAATTCATGAACAAGACCAAAAGTTAACATTTTGCTAATAGTGCAATAAAAACAAGCAAAGGGGGAAAAAAATCTTTGAAAGTCAGCCAAGGTTATAATTCATGTGACATTTACCAATATTTGTTTCTGCCCCTACTGTAAAGGCCCTTCAGTCTATTATTGTCCAGCCTGTAAGCCCTCACCCTTCTCTATGAAGATTACGAAGGTCTTTTGTCATGAATATTTCATACTGTAACTGTGAAGACCTTCTGGTTCACAAATTATTTGAAAATACTTTATAATACCTTCTGTTAATCCATCCCTAGATATGAACAAATCATTAGGTTTTTGACAACGAACAAAGGTTAACGCTTCATGAATGCTGGATCTTTAATAACTCTGAACAAAACTAGGAATGAGTACATGAAGGGTCATTTATAAACGTTTATTAGTTGACAAATTCTGAGTAATTGAGGATTCATTCATATCGATTAATGATTTATTAATGAAAGATATTATGAGAAAATGTGCATATATTACAATAAACAAAACGAGGTTTAGTTTTCATGAATTGCTCGTTTTTGTACATATTAAATTGACATGTATTTTTGCCTCTGCTATTTAAACCAATATTAGAGTCGTTAAATAAATAATACTGAATTAAAATGTATCTGGCAATATTAATACGTTTTTAATGGAACACGTTTAATTCATTCTTAACCATATTTGATAATATGTTGCATGATTAATGGGATTTAAATTTAGCAATATGATGTCACTGTCCTGATTGGTTGCCTGGGGCTGAGGTTCTGCTTAATGAATGGACACTGTGGGAATATGGCATCTCATTCATGGAGATTTCCAGGGTCAGGTATTTGTTGACCTCAAGGGCCATTATGTGCTTGTGTTCAAGTCAATTGTAGCAGTGCAAGGAAGTAGCAGTTGTAGCAATTGTAGCAGTAGCAAGGAAAGTTTAAACTTTAAATTCTTTACAAATTCTTACAGGTCTTTATGTTCTTAAAGGGTTTTCTGTGTGAGAGCTTCTCTGATAGGGGAACTGTAGGGATCTACATAGATCCATTATGAGTTTCCCCGTACTGGAGAAACCAATCAATTTCACAAGGATAGGAATACCTGACAGTTTTGCCCTTGTGGAGACATTTGGCTGGTTCCCATTAGGTAAACTTTTTTTTTTTTTTTACTTTTACAAAAACTGCAACTTCTATTTAAAAACAAAAAACTAAAAGAGTCAAAAAGTTTCAAACATTCTAGGTTTCTGTTTAGATCAGTAGTCTTAATGCATCAGGAAATTAATGTAAAGTTATAATTTTAGCCATCTATCAAACCCCCTGTATTGGTTCCTTTAATTCCTTTATTTCAGCTCTGTGGCCACTTTGGTCTGTGTAACCTTCAGGGGAAAAAGGCTCATAGTCGGATTCCTGATTGAAAGCATTGATGGCGATCCATGGCCTGCAGGTTGAAGCGGGTCTCTCTGCGAAGGGCCGTGATCAGGAGGGACCATCTGATTGGAGGATTAAGGTTGCTGAAGGTTACATGCTGGCCTAAGGTCAGTAAGAAACGTTTTAATGAACACCTTGTCTCCAGCCACGTCTGTGGAACCAAGCCAGGTGGCACCAAACACTAATTATCTAGTAACCTTTCTGCTCGGGTCAAAGGCTCACTACCTCTACAATTTAATTTAAGAAGTAGTGAAAAGGAAGAGTGAACTTTTAAGTCCAGTTCTTTAGGTCTAAATTTCACCATAACACAACTCTGTTGCTAGTAACTTTTTGCTGTTGTAGTAGTAATCCCTTGGGAAAAGGAAATAAAAAGAACAATCAGTAGGTTCTTAATTTATTAACATGCATAGTATTGATCTGTGGTGAGCTTTTTATTTTGGAAGGAATTAAAATCTTTTTCAGTCAGTCTTTAACACATTCGCAAAGCCTATTCTCAGTCTCTCACGTTTCTGTCCAGAAATTTTAGCTCTAATTGTGTGAATTTGATTCGTGCACCACTCAACACAACTGGAAGTGGCATCTCTGATTATTAGCTTACTGTTCACACCCTTTCAGCATCGTACATGAAGTAAGATGATGTTTTCTCAAGAAAATACTTATTCTTAAAAGTTTTCTCGTGAATCCCAACCTCAAGGGAAATCATGAATGGCACGTACATAGTAGGAAAAAACTCGGATAAACCTCCTTAAACATGACCTTGATCATACCCAGAATTCCATGCGTTGGTTCAGGATATTATAGCCATGTGAATGATTGAACATTTACTCAANTATTAACTATTAACTGATTAATATGTCATTTGTTAATCATTATAATAGAGCTCTGATTAGTTGGGTTTATCACGTAGTTCTAAATATATGACTTGTTTGTGATACATAGCATCACGGCCTGATTAAAAACATGCGACTCCATTTTTCATGGTTTTCACTTGCTCCTCCGCAGTTGACATTTAAATGATCAATGGAAAGCTTATAAATCACGTCATTTATCTAACGAGTATGTCTATTGGCTGATAGAAGTGTTAATCAAAACTGCATTCAGCCTGAGATTAGACCAGATAGCAGTCAGTGCAAATCTGAGTAAACACGGCCAAAAAGAGGAGGTCCAGAGTCCAAAGCCTGCACTTCATTAACACTTATTGTGATAACCCTTCAGCAGGAGCACAACACTTGTGTGTGAAAGACACAACGGTACAAAAGGCATGTTTATTCATTTAGTCGCTAAAACCTGCATTTACCTCCTCCATTTTCTTTACCCTGTCTCATGAAGGTTAAGAAGAAAAAAAAAAACAAATCAGCTGCCTCTTGTGGTCAAAGTTCGTATAACCATGCAAACTGTTAGCCAATTAGCTCCTCTTTTATTTATTTATCTTTTCATGTCACACTTCTCCGCACCTCAACACCAAATAGAGAGGTGTTTTATTTCCGGAATAGTAACATTAGTCATTGATTAGTTTTTCACCTTTCTTATGTTAAACAAGGCAATAAATTCGTCTCAGAAACGTTTCGGTATATAGAACTAATGTTAAATAATTAATGTAATTTCAGTTTGAGATTAATTCAATTTAGCGTTATTGTATAGGCTCAGCATTAATTGTTTTATAAGCAATTTGTGTTAATTTGTGTTTAATAAATGATTGGCCCTTAATTACTTTTAGTTTGAGTGCCGCAAATAGGTCATTTGTAGAGATTTAATAATTGGTTAATAGATTATAAATGTTATTTAATTGTTTGTAAAAGTTAATACATAATACAGTGTTTCCACTTCAGGGTACTGCACTGTAATCAATGAATGCATTATAAATAAATATTAAACATATTCTTGATAGTAATTGCATTTTTACTGGTTTAATATTTTCCTCATTTAAGAACCCCGGGTAGATACATACCACCTTCATCTGTCTAATTCATCCTGCAATGAAATCATGATTGGGAGCTATCCTTTATCTAATAATGATATAATATTGCATTTTACACTTGTAGATTTTTCACAACGGTACCAACTGTGTGTGTGTGTGTGTAATGAAGGCTATGCTGATACAGAGTGACACGCGTAACACGTTTGCCTTGAAATGTCTGGATTACAGGATATGATACGATGATAGCTTACAAACTGACTTTTTAACTGAATTGTATTTGGATGCATATTTTTAAAGGGAATTACCTTTTAATCTTACTTTAATATGTAATATTCAAGATACGTAAATATGTAAAGACAACGTTTTTTTAAGGTGTTATTATCAAATGTCTTTCCACCACATTTTTTCCTTTTTTCCTTTTTTTTTTTGGCTGAACACCAAACAGTGTACAAGGCAATCATGTTATACTCTAGGTACAGAGCATGAAATGCATGTCATTTATTTTTAAAATAAAAGTCAGTCAGTGTTAAGAAACACATTTATTATTATTTTCAACTATAGTAATTAGCACCGTTAATTTGTAAGTCATGTTAGGAACATCTGTACACTTGTTAAATCATACAATTTTCCAATCAGCCAATCATGTGGCAGCAGTACAATGCATAAAATCATGCAGATACAGGTCAAGAGCTTCAGTTAATGTGCACATCAAACATAAGAATGGGTAAAATGTGATCTCAGTGATGTTGACCGTGGCATGGTTGTTGGTGCCAGATGGGCTGGTTTGAGTATTTCAGAAGCTGCTGATCTGCTGCGATTTTCACACACAACAGTCTCTAGATTTTGCACAGAATGGAGGGAAAAATAAACAGCATCCAGCGAGCAGAAATGCCTTGTTGATGAGACAGGTCAGATAAGAATGGTCACACTGGTTTAAGCTGACAGGAAGGGTACGGTAACTCAAATAACCACTCTATACCAACGAGCCAAAAAGTATCTCAGAATGCTTCAGGTGAGCCTTTAGGCAGAAGACCACACTGGCTTCCACTCTTGTTCGCCAGTAACACAAATCTAAGACTACAATTTTACTGAAATTGGACAGACTGGACAGTTGTCTGATTGAAGGTTGAAGGTTGGAAAAACTTCAGATCATCTTTTTTCAATCTTCAGCTCTCCAGTTGGATATGTTCTAAGGTCTGCAGATGCATGTCATTTTAAATATATATTTATAGATCTTTTTTTATTTAATTCAACTTAGAAATATTTGTTTGTGAATAGATATCTGACCATTGATGTCTGACCAGATGACCAGTGGTGATTGTAAAATTTTGTTAGGTTGGGGGAAAAAACGAAGAGAGAGATTGGATAGGCCACCTTTATCTTAGTTTAGCAGAGCCCTTAAGACTAGGTGAGAAAAAGGTAGCTTAATCACAGGTGTACGTTTGATACTACACGTTTGATTCAGGCTTCCAACTCAAATCTTTGATGCTGGCGTAGGTTGCTTGCTAGCTATTAAGCCACTAAGCTATGGAACTTGCTCTGATATGAGGAGAGGAAAAACACCACATCCCTTTGGTGCCATTATCACCTCTTTTCTTCAAGACAGTCACGATTAACAGGAATAAAGACAGAAGACAGATGGATCTATTGGCATGTTAGGCTCAGCTGAGGCAAATGTGTGTTCATCTGGCTTAAACGCAGTGCACTACAGCCAGCTTAGCCGGTAATCCGCTAATGTATGTTTATTCGTTATATTCTGTTGCACTCAGACTACATGCTGGGCAATGAGAGGCCCCAAAAGAAAGGACATCAAACAGCCAATAGATGTGTGGAGATTTGTATTGCCCCCTGGGTTCCCACATGTAGGGTTGACGTGATAATAATCCTAATCATTTGACAATCGGTAGAAATGGACTCACATGACTATGTTCTGACGTATATGTATGCTTACTATCGTCCTTGTTCTCTCAAACACATTCACATACACACACTCCTTTCCATCCATTCAATTACTCACACATCCTTTTGATGTTTTGAAACCAAGAAGCAGTTGGTAATTAAAGCTTTGAGGGGATAATGTCGGCCTGAACGTGTGTCTGTGTGAGACACAAAGGCAGCCAATTAAAATTTAAAATGGATTCCACTCTTGGTCTTTCATAGATCCTCTTCCTGGGGAAAGAGGTGACAGGGATGACAGCGGTAATACACAAGAGTGTGTATGAAAGACCTAAGAGTCAGACTATAAAAAAAAACCAGCATATGACCTTTGTAGAGTGTCAGAACTGGGATGGATCATCGCAGTATTGTTGAACAGGTGACTCACACTAGCGAGCTAGTAGCTGATGGCAATGTTGAAATGAAATCTAATTAACTGAGAATCCCACCATGTTTTGCTATTTCCAATAACAAGTGTACTGCAGTAGGACCCGTTTAAGTATGTGGTATTAAATAGATAAAATGTTCTAATTACATGTAATACTGGTAAATACCTTGAACATTTGAATATGCGAAAATGAACAGAAATGTATAATAATACTTGGTGCAACGGCTTAATGAATAAATATGTATATCTTACAAGTAATACTCTGCAGACTTCTCCAAACAATGGCACTAATTATAAAATGTAGAGCGGTATTTGATGTTAAGTTTCATATTGAAATAGTATTACATAAATTGCATATATTCACACGAGCAGTTTGTTGTTAGGGTCACTATTAAGTTACGTGTGAGTCTCGACATAGATTTAACATTAATTACTACGTGCTTACATATTTAACATGCAAAATGTGCTCCAATGTATAATTATGAGTTCAAAAGTGACATTTTTATCAAATTCTGAGCAGTTATCATATTTTGTAAACAAATACACCCATAAATAGACAAGTAATTATTTATAATTACTACATAAATGCCTATTAAAGCAAGACACTACAAAATAAATAAAAGGTAAATAGTTGCAATATTTAATCAGTAGAAACATAAATATAATATATTTTTGCCAGTTTGTTGCTGATATTCATTATTGTTATTTGCATTGGACATTTTTTCAAAACTGTATGCAAATGAGGCTTTTTTGAATTAAAAAAAATTCATTCCATTTAAAAAAATGGATTGATGGATAAATTAATGGATATCATATATTCATGACACCTAAATTCACACACACATACACATATACACATGTATATACGTATATACATGTGTGTGTGTGTGTGTGTGTGTGTGTGTGTGTGTGTGTGTGTCAATTTAGGTGATGCCACGTGGGCAGCATTTAAGCCTTCTTTAAAGTTATGCATCAAAAACAGTGACATAAACATTTTTCTGTTGAATGCAGATATTTTTATACAGTTTAAGAGAAAACATGGAAAAAGACTATATTCATAGTTTATCCAAAAAAATGATCTCTAGTACTTTGCCTTAAATGCCATCCTGTAAAATAAATTGCTACCAAGTACACTTTATTCTCTTTATGAACACAATATTGGCATATTTCATAATTTCGTAATTACATACTGGTGTTGATGTGTTGCACGGAAAGTCGTTAAGTCAAATGATCTGGTTCTTTACATTTAACCAGAGTAAGGAAGCTATTGAAATGCATAGGGCATTTAAATGTATAATGAGATGTTTGAAGTCTCTTACATTAGAAGAGAGAGATATATGATGACAAAACCCCGTCACCAGTCTAGAGATCTTGGAGCATCCTCGCACAATAATTAAACATATTCGGCTCTATGTGTCAATACACTTGTCTACGTACACCTTTAGAAGAGACGTGTGTTTATCAGGCCCTGAAACCCAGCTTGAGCTGTGCGAGAATGTATTGATGTATTTATTTACAAATCAAACTCATTGAATCAATATTGAAAGGCATTCAGGGGCTGTTGAGAGGCCCATTTGTGGTAAACATCTCATTTCCTAGAGTTCTCAGAGATGGAATAAATAACACGGGTGTCGTCTTTAACCGAGCTCATCGCCATCCTGCGCAGCTAAGCTCTCGGCGGCCCTGCTCACTCAATGGCCCATTCAGCAGTATTTATGGCATGACAGCAGGTGTCATTGAGAAAGAGACCGACACTAACCGAGAGTGAGGAGGGGACACGGAGAGCTGGTAGAACAGAAGACTTTTGAACTAAAAGAGGGAGGAAAATTCCAATAGTTTCAGAGAGGTGAGTGTTTATTCACTGAACGCTTACACAGACTACACAGCTGTTGACTTCAGTCAAGTCGACTTCCACTTTTCAGATCAAGTTTTGTTTGTGCTACCAAATGTCATGTGCTGAATATAAATCTGGGGCTAGAATTAAGAACAGATTCATCTGTGCTCGTTTTACATAGAAATCACTGTTCCAAATATATAAATACTGCAGATACAAGGTTATTTTGCATAGCATATCACTTAATATTGTATTTATATCCACATAATGTGACCTCATGTAACCTCATTTCATCTCTACTTTATTCTAAGCTACACTGCTACGATGTAAGAAATGATTTATCCTCCCCACAACCAAAATATAAAAAGAAAGGCAAGAAAACAACTCCCAAATCTGGGCTCAACTGATAATGTGCAGGGCCAGTAGCAAGTGGAACATTGCCAGTCTCCCTGATCCCCAATCAGTAAGAAGTAAACACTCCGCTGAGAATATTGCAGATAAAAGTGCAACAAACATGAAGCAGGTCTTTGCTAATCAACTTGCCAGCTAGGCAGAGATATAATTTTGAAATTAAAACTGAAAACATCTTCGGCTTAGCTTAAAAAAAAAACAATAAATAATCATTAAATATTTGTAATTAAAAGCAGTTAATGATCATTAATTGACAATAATTACCATTACAGCATGATTTAACAAACAGGTCCATGTTTTAAAATGGATTCTCACTGAACCCAGCCCCTGGTGATGTGTGTGTAGAAATGAGTACTGCGTCTTCTCTCAGAGGTGTGCTTTCGGTGCTTCGGCACACAAAGCCTGAACAGAAGAGGACAGCCAGCGATGGGTCTGGCAGAGCCAGTGTATAACAAAGAAGAATAAAAAATATAGCAAAAGCACAAAAGAGAAAAACAAGATGGGGAGGTGAAAGACAGCCCAGCTCTACCAGACTAACAGAGGTGGACAGGACATCTGTCAGTGGTAATACTCAAGAATGATATTTTCTGATGCCAAACATAGATGTACTAAGCCCCTAAAGCATCACAATGAGATTTCTTTTGTGTATATACCTTTGTGTTCCCTCACAATAATTTTTGCATTCCCTAGCAGTGGTAGGTTTGCGCTAGCTCTTAATCATTTTTGCGCCCCCTTGCAATAGTTTTCAGCAACCTTGCACTATTTATTTCTGTTACCTTGCAATAGTTTTGTTACCTTGCAATCGGACTTGCGTTCCCTTCCAATAAATTTGTGTTACCTCACAATAATTTTTGTATTCCCTACCAGTAGTTTTGTCTTCTTCTCCTTCTTTCGGCTTTTCCCTTCAGGGGTGGCCACAGCGAATCATCACTCTCCACCTATCCCTATCTTCTGCATCCTCA
>CM074948.1:11487840-11499723 GCA_037577455.1 Pangasius macronema | reverse complement strand
TCACAGCTACAAATGGAGGCATTGTAAGTGCAAAGGATATGGTCTACATGTGAGGAAGGAAGACCTATCTTTGACAATCAATGAGCTGGATCTAAGAGGGGTTTTACTGTGGAAACAAAGACATCAAAACTGTCACAAGGGAATGCAAAGCTATTGTGCGAGAACACAAAAATTATTGCAAGGGAAGGCAAAAGTAATAAAAAAAAAGAAATCATTGTGATCCTTTTGGGGCTCAGTATACATTTGAGAAATGGCCTTTAGGTTAGACACATGAGAAAACATGTTTTTTTTTTAATGTGATTGATTAATAGCTAGTAACATTACACAACCTTATATCCATGTAAAGGAAATGCTAAGTGGCCTTTAATTGCAGAGCTAATGCTCACGAAATGATGTTATACTTTTATATCTGCACTGTATCGTTAATGGTAGTAGTGCTAAATTGATATTGGCAACTAGAGTCTGAGCTTGAATCTCTTTATGGATATACACACTTGTGTTTTCTGTGTTAATTCAGTGCAGTCCTATCCAATCAATGCTTGCGCTAGGTGACATGCAGATTTGAGCAGTTAGCACCCTCTTCCATGCTTGTTCAGATGTCCTTTGACAATGTGTGAGCAGCACTTTGAAGTTGTGCAAATGACTGCATGTGCCAAAGCTGCCAAGTCTCAGCCTCACTCAGAAGCTATTGTGCAAAAAAAAAAAAAAAAAGGGAAGGAATATGGGCCATGTGGGAAATGACCACGATTATTAAGAGAAAATTGGAGGGAAAGACAAGCTTCTTAGGTCTACAGAGAATGAAGATTGTAGATTGCAGCATAAAAGTTTCCTTAATGCTTTCATTAGACTTTATCTTGTGCTTCATCTTCCATGACTAACCAGATTCCTTCAGTGTGATCAGTCATGACAATACCTGTCATAAATATATGGCTCACAGGTGACGATATTTAATTCGGTGTCTAGCTCACCAGCTCTAGAACGAAATCAGTTAGGCTAGCTTGCATGCCTGACTGCCTCATATCATCATATTTTTTAAGAGACAAAAGCTGAAGTAATTTGGTTGACATTTCTATGTCATAGACGCTTTCTTATGGTGAACATGTACATGATTTTCACTCTTCGTGATTCAGGGAATACTACAGGACTGGGGTATTCGAGGTCCAATATCATAAAATTATGATTTCCTTCCTTGCAAAGGTGTGGATGAACAACTAAAATGAGTGAATGGTGACACCAGTTACAGTTTAATGCTTAACCACTGATGATTCGTTTTTGGCTATTAATAACCCTAATCATTTTGAAGTGATTATGTTTTGTTTTGTAGTGGTGCTTCATGTTACCCATTGTGACAAGCACCACAGACTGTAAACAGATGAGATATTCGAGGAGGGGAGAATAAATGCACACATTTTCATTGTCAGTTTTGCTTTTATACAAGCCATGTTGTCATTTTAATAATTGGAGGAGAGAGGAACAAAATATCTGTGAAAATTCTCCCCTTTCATACTCAACCTGTCTAGCTCTGTAGCTAGTGTCTGGCCCGCTGAGCTGCCTTCAGCTAAATGATTTACATAGATGCATGTATTTGAATACACTGCAGTAGGATCTGCTATAGAAGTCACAGTGGTTACGGTTTGAAATTTGGTACGACCCAACTATGACCAGTTTTAAATGGTTCTGCTACAGTATTTCTTCATTACAGTCCACTAAAATATGTTGTTGGGTCTATTGGCTATTGGCGCTTTTATATTTGTGTGGGTCCACAGCCCCTTCGCAGCAGTGCCTAGATTCTGTGAATCTGGTTGAACCCCTCCTTTCCTCTACATCCTTCCCTGTTGTATAAATCTCCCTTTACATCTCTGACTCTGCTTCTCTCTTATTCTCTACCATTACCTTTCGCTCCCTCCCTTTACCTCTGAGCTCCATCTCTGCTCTCTGAACATGCAAGCCAAAGACACAGAGCTGCTGAGATGATAGTTCTTTCATTCTATGGACCTCAGACTGAATTGGTGAGCTGTGTTTTGATACATGTGTCTCGAAGGCCCAATGTAAACCATATAACACTGTCCTATAGGCACAATCTATATTATCCAAAGAAAGTATGCATTAAGATGCACTTTAAATATAAAAAAGTGAAATTCTATCAATTAAATCGCTGATACAGGGTAAAATCCTGTCACATACACGCATATATAAGCACAGAAGTTCAGTCTGGAGATAATGACATAGTCTCACATACACACTACATCAAAGTAGGAGCCAAAGAGAGACACTTTGTAAAAATGTGCTGTGGCAAAAAGCCCCTGCAGAGCCATTCATTGGCTAATCGCAGCCCTCCCTATTGGCTGGTTGGCTGCATACATGCCTCACACTCTCCCTGGAGATAAAAATGTAGCCACAGTGCCCTCTGTTGGAGAGTGCTATCATTCCAACAAAAACAGCATAGTTTTCAAACAGGATCAAACAAAGCAATGAGGAAAGCAGTCACACATGCACATGTATGGATATGATGTTTGTGTACCTGAAATTGCATTTCTGTATGCACATGCATCAGTGTGCTATTTGTCAATTTGTCACACATTTCCATAATCCATCTTTTCCTATTATAACCACAATGCATGGTGAAGAAGCATTAGCATTTAAAGAATGCAGTCACTAGCCAACTGACTTACAGATTAACTAACAAAACTGCCTTTGGATACCTTTCGTTTTATAACCCTGCATATTATTCATAAATCAGAACACGAACACCAGTAATGGAGTGGGATGGCCTTGGACCACAGGGAGCATCTCTGGTTGAAACCACAGCACAAGAGGCCACATCCTATTATTCATTCATTCATTCATTCATTGTCAGAAAGCACTTTATCCTGCTCAGTGTAATGGTGGATCCGGGGAATATCTTGCTAACACAGGCCGTGATGAGGGAATACTGCCTAGAGCCAAGAAGCATGCTGAGAAAATCTCCATGGACCAAACCCACCTGGGAACTATCTGTTTCAGAAAATCTTTTCCGATAAATGTCCAACTCTGTAAGAACCAGCACCACACAACACCTGAACAGGTTTTCCCTAACAGTCATTGCTCTTCTTAACAAGACATCGACAACAAATAAGCAGAACCGACTGTGCCTTCACCACTGTGATTGTGGTACTGTATTTATTGTGTTATTGTATTGTATGTGGATTTGTTTTGCATTTGTGTTGGTCTGTAAATCTGTGTTGCTTATATGTTATTTATTTATGCACTGATCTGCAATGTTACACTCCTGCGTACTTGTACATGTGGTGAATAAAAGTTATTATGAGATGCCACTCTGTCACAGGGCACCATCTACACACATCCACACACTCATTCATACATTTCAGTGTAGACAATCAATGTAGCACATTTTTGGGAGGGAACTAGAGATCCCTTTAGTAAACTCACATGGAAATGGGAGAACATGCAGGCTGTGGAGTACATGCCACCCCAAAAGTTGATTGGCAACATCTAAACAATGTTTAATTAATGCGTTCTTACCTTCCTTGAGACTTGAAAGGTGATCACACATGCACATTATCAGGAACCCTTTTCAAACTGATCTGAGAAGCCTATATTCTTAAAGATTTCACTTGGGAAATCAGTTCCTAAATCAGTGCATGTACAACATCTCACTATACTCCCAATTAACTTGCTGCTTCTGTTAGTTAAGGTGTACATCAGATGGTCCTCAGAATGTTATTTTTGGCTTTCATCAAGGAAGCTCGATTTTCCCAGATGGATATTCAGTAAGAGTCAGGAAACAAGCAGCGATAATGACTGAAGATTATTAAGATGGACGTCTATGGTCACACACCCACTCCTCAGGTGTACAGTTTCTGTCTCAGACGTTACACTTGTTAAAAACAAGCACCTTGGAGTTTGGGATAGTTTCCTACTTTTTCACCCCAACACTTTATAGCCAAGTTTACCTTAATTTGAAAATGTGGATTTTTAAAGCAGATTCATAATTTTAAACAGATTCCTATAACTCTTCTACTGAGCTGCTGGAATGTTGGTGATGTGAGGAAGAGCAGGCTCTGTGGTGCACTCATTCACAGTGTATCACTCAGACTGACTGATAGTGTTAATTGATATTTGTGCCAGGGTATGAACGAAGGTTCTAAGATTTACTCTCATATACATTAGTCAATCTTAGATAAAAGCCTAGGGTAAAAATGGGATATGAAAATTCTCTGACCAGGTCTTAGCAGGAAGTAGGAGTTAATCCTAAGAGTAAAATTTAAGCATGATGGACAACACTTGCATTGCTGTAAATTTATCAACTACACCCCATTTCTGTAGTGCAATTAGAGCAGTGCTAAAATCATCATCATCATCATCATCATGGGGCGTGTAGCTGGTAGCATTGACACATCACAGCTCCAGGTTTCCTGGTTTGATTCTGAGTTTCTGTGAATGTTTACTCTATGTGGGTTCCTCCAGGTTCTCCGGTTTCCTCTTACCTCCCAAAACCATACCACTAGGTGGATTGGCTACGCTTATCACTAGGTGTTAGTGAATGTGTGTGTGCATGGTGGTCTGCAATGGACTACTGTCCCATCCAGGGTGTCTTCCCCCCACAAGCCCAGTGTTCCCAGGACAGGCTCTGAATCTCCTGTGACCCTGCCCAGGCCAAAGCATAAAGTGGTGACTGAAGATGAATGAAGAAATAAATAATTATAATGATAATAATAAATGTAAATGCACTAGTGATTCATAAGGCAAATATATTCATGTGAAGTCTGGGAAAAAAAAAACACACACACATTTAATAAGCTGCTTTGTCAGTGATAATGGATTTAATGCCACTTCCACCAAGGACATCCAATTACAGATGCTTTATATTTATTAAGAGCTGTCTTAGAAATTTGGCCTGCTTATGACATCGAATCATGTTTTGTTCAAACACAAATCCTATTGGATCCAAATACAACATTATAACTGATATGAAAGAAAGAAAGAAAGTATAGAGATGGCCCAGGTCCCAGCATTCCTGAAAGAGTGACTGTTAAACCTCATGATACTGTATATTATGAGGTTATCATGTAAGCAAATGTGATGTATTCGGCTAAGAACAGAAGTAGTTATACAGTCCACGTATATCATGCTTCACTTCTGAAATTAAATGAGCAGAGACACCGGATGAGCACATGTGCAGCATCTGAAAGTATTGCTGGAGACATCTGACTACTCATTAATTGAAAAAAAAAAAAGGATAACACCTTTATGAGGTCTGCGTCAACTGCAATACATCTTTACAAGCTTGTAAAGTGGTGGGTGCACATTTGTTCTGTTTCTTTACTTGCTCATTTAAGAGTAGGCCAAAGAACGTTTGTACATTACTCCCATTCGTAGGGATGAGTATAGGAGCTAAGTTCCTGACTTCTAAGAATTCTTTGGCATTTCAGACCAAAATCTAACTCTGATAGGCTTTATTTATACTGACCCTGGTCTTAGACCTTCATTCATTCTGCTATAGTGGCAAGATTTTAAATTTAGATGCAATTTATTCCTGATCGAACATTCAGTAGCTGAACATTCCATTCATCTTCTCTTTATTAATTCATGAAAGGAACTCTATGCAGGCACTTCTCCTAGCGATAGCAGCTAAACAAAAGTAGAGGAGATGGGGTACAATGGCACAAAGCCCACAGGGGAACGCTACATGGATTTAAACATCTTGCTTGAGGATCTAACAATACTGGTCAGCAAAAGCATAGCTGTAATTGTGCTTGCCAGTTTTAGGTTCTAACTGAACATAATTTGCTCCCTCAGCGTGGAATCAAGTCAGAAATCAGATTCTTATAGGAAATGCTTACTCATGGAATACGTACTTTTACCGAACGCTTTTTAAGCATATAATGCTGTATTTTTTTAACCTGGTATAAATCATCCTGGACGTTTTGAGCTTTCATTCTGCTCCACAGATGCAGGCACAATGAGAGCATTGTCACTGTCATTGTTCTGTGAATGTAAAACATAGAGTAAGTATTTGGATACTATTGTTTTTGTTATCTAATCATTTTTTCTACTGCATATATCCATTTCATATTTACAAAAGTAATGTCCTTTCACTTTATGCTTAGAAGTATGAACAAAAAGTATACATTTATAAGGATGAAAAAATATATGTTCAAAAAACAAAACTGATGGGAAAAGTATTCAAGCACCACAACTTTCCAACAATAGTGCTTTGTTGCAAATCTGCGGTTAGCAATTACAGCTTTGAGACGTCTACAGTAATGAGTAATTAGCTTTTTTTTTCACCATTGTGGTTCAATTTTGGCGATTTTGCTTCCACTTGGCTTCAATTCCCTAAAGCTACAAAGATTCCTCTGAAGGACTTGAAATTTCAAAATCCTCCATAAATGTTCAGTGGGATTTAAATCAGAAGTTTGGCTAGGGCATGCAAGGCTCTCTTGAGATATTTAGGCTGTATGTTTGGGATTTTTGTCTTGTTGAAACATCCATCGTATCCCTAAATTCAGGTTCTTGGCTGATGAGATTAAATTCTGCTCTAATGTCCTGGTACATCACTCAATTCAGGATTCCTTTGATTCCATATAATGCACCAGAGCCATTTGCAGAGATTCAGCCCCATATCATGATTGAGATGTGACTCTTCTTTCTCCAAACATGAAGCAATCTCATGAAGCAATCTCTGTGCTTCTTGTTTTAGCAGAGGAGTTTTGTATGTAGTATGGGAATGGAGATGATTGCAGTGCAGTTCATTGCTTACTATTATCTGAGCAACTCCTGCTGCTTTCATCTTATCCTGCAACTCTTTTCTAGTGATTGCTGGCTTCTCTCTTACTTTCTTTCTCTCTTACGTTTCTTATCATTAGTCTGAGAGCGCATTATGAAATCTTGTATGTAGTATTGTTTTTCAATATAACATTTGATTACTTTTTTTACCCATCAACTTTGCTTTTGTGTGTAATTTCTGAAGTGGATATATGCACTGGAAGTATATTAAATCACTAAAGCAAAAGTAGGAATGTATGAATACTTATTTCCCTTCACTCTACTGTAAGTGTCACCATTTTTATTTGGTATTATACGTATGTAAATTATGTCATACCATTCACAGTTTAAGCTTAAATTTGACATGAAGTAATAATACAACTGCTGAGTTAAAACACATTCTCCCATATAGCTACCTATGTCTGCACCAGCTGTCAAGTTGTGTCACCTGGAAGTGATAGTGCTCTCATTTTCCAAAATGCAACCATGTTTGCTTGCTTGCTTGGTTGCTTTTGCTTCTGAAAGCATTTGGCTTTATTTTGAAACCAGACATGTAACTCCAAAGTCAATTGTCGTGGTCCTATATCTGTATCCATGAATGTGTTCAGGAAGGATCAACTGAATGACCACCATGTCTCACGAGAACTGATAGGTTCTGTTTAAAAAAACAACGGCCAGAGAAACAGCTCTCAACTGTGTACATCAAATTGAAAAAAAATAAAAAAAACCTTGTGTGTGTGTTGCTCTGTTGCTTTGGTCCAAGCCCTGTTTGATACGATGTTTCTTAACATACATCAGAGGAGTGTCATGTGCCTGTGATGGTACGTAGCTGACCTACATGAATGTTAGACATGAGAGCTTGTGTCTAAGAGAGCTGAATCTGACACACATTTTATTTCAGGACATCACACCAAATGTCTATATATTCCATCCATGTGTAACCTAATAAAGAATGATCCATACAGATCTAGAGTTGTGTTTATTGTTAAAGCATTTCTCAGTGATATCAGATGAATATGACATAGGGCAAGTCCATGTTTAATACCTGAAAGAGTAATGAACGTCCTTGCTCTAAAATCTGAATTTATTTATATAATATCCAGATATATACAATAGACAAAAAGAAGCTGTTTCTGGTCAGATTTATAATTAAATTACTTGTATCTATCACTGTCCTGGTAATTACAGACTAATCATAATTTATGAATCATTCTGTCCATGTGGTGATTATGTTTTCATTGCAAACCTAACACATGGTGAGATCAAGGTTTCAGTTTGAAACTGAACCATTTGAACACCGAGAATCAGCTAACTCGATAAATATGCAGAGCAGATATGTATATAGCAGATGTAGCAGAAGTGCTATTTAATGTAAAACACTGCATTTCATAGAAATACATAACCATTGTGTCTCTCGTGCATTGTCTGTGCTTCAGATTCAGTCAGCGAAGTCACAGTTTCAATGAGCAGTAATAAATGAGAAAAGGACTTCTAATTTCTAATCTAGAGTCACATTTATGTATTCAATTTCATTTAATTATTACAATAAACATTAACATAATTCTCTCTCTGGATGAGGGCCAGTTATCTACTCTACTCAAAGTGAGAGCTACTTGGCTTGGGTTTTATCTGTCCTTGAACTCTCAGTGGTTACCTAAAGAGTGCTGGCTTTGGAGAGAGAGAGAGAGAGAGAGAGAGAGAGAGAGAGAGAGAGAGAGAGAGAGAGAGAGAGAGAGAGCTAACAAAAATTCCATGTTTTACCATGTAAGCTGATAACTAACAGGATCTACAGAGGATTGTGTCTTTCAAATAAGTAAAACAGCATTTTTCTCTTGTGCATTTTTGAATGTCTGATTTAAAGCATACAGCAATCTGAGAGTCACTTTGGGAACGTCTATCATATAGCACATTAATATAACAGTAAAGTAACTAAGTAAGTTAACACATAATCTCTGATGTTTGTTTAAATGGTAATACACCTTCATTGACTTAAAAAGTACATAAAAAGCACAAATTAATTTACAGCATGTTCGTATATGTTGATAACTAGATGGTAACTTGCTACTCAGCCTCACTACTGAATTTTGATTAACCAGGTTTATTAATAGGGTGTTGGTTGATACTGGTTATTTTACTCACTGATGAGATAAACAAACAACCTTTATTTTGTAATGTAACTTGTGCTGTGTTAATCCCAAGGTTCATGTTAACTTCTTCTTCTTCTTGCAGCTTTTCCCTTCAGGGGTCTCCACAGCGAATCATCACTCTCCACCTATCCCTATCTTCTNCCATGTCCAACATTCTCCTACCAATATACTCACTCTCCCTCCTCTGAACATGTCCAAACCATCTTAATCTGGCCTTAAATCATCTCAGTTAAGCGAACCTCAGTGTAAACTGCTACCACAACCAAAGGGCAGTTGTTAAAATAGTGGAAGCCCATTTTGCTCATTTGAAGAACAAATAAAATAATTTGGAAACTGTGTTATGATATCTTCAAAGTAATGAGAACATTTTTCAAAAATTATGGCTTAATATTGCTATGGTGAAGGTGATTTCATATTAAATATGCCAAAAACCATTCAAAGAAAGCCCGTGAAAAGGTTTTCATTGCATACACATTAATAGCATAATGCTCACTCAAGTCTCTTTTATTTACAGTTTTTTTGAGACATTTCTCCAAATTTTAATGAGATTATATTTAATGTGCAATTCTGCGTGTGTGATAGGTTTCAGTTTTATTGTACCAGGAGTCTCTCAAACTCACCACAGTGACTGAGAACAGTTGTGCTACTTGCACATCATTTATGCGTTTTGTTGTTGTTGTTGTTGTTTTTGTTTTTTTTTTGCAAATCATCTTAGACATGCCTACTAACTGCATGTGCAATTTATGAGATTTGCACATAGTGGCAAATTAGAGCTCTTTACTTATGTTCTTAATAAATAAGTGTATGGGTGTATTAATGTACTGTAGTTTGGTTGGTAAGCCTTTATGGTCTGTTTTGTAACTAGCAATGCCTATTGGTATTCTGGGTAGCACATTTGTCTTTCAAGTGCAAGTGTGAATCTTCTCCATGTCGGAGTAGTGTTGTGCCACTGTGTTTGTCCCTTGGGGATAGCGTATGAGTGGACAATAGACAAAGCAGAGTATAAAGGAGTGTTGGATGTAGCATAGAGCAGTTGTTGTGGTAAGCAGTTCCTAAGAACAATGCTAAGAATGTTATGTTAGCTGTGATATCCTTACATACAGTAAGCCCTCAACCTTACATGTTACTCACCATCAAAAGGTATATCCAGGGATACTATGTATGCGCTGTTCATCTAACAGTCACCCTTATAACATTTATAATCGCAACAACCACCACACCTACTCACTCATGTACTTCTAATCTACTTTTTTGATAAGCCCATGAGTTCCCAATCCGCTGGTCATCCACTGTGGGTACCAAGATACAGTACTATGCTACAATAATGAGAGCAAGCAGCATAACATAAGGGACAATAATTTCTGAGTAGAACATTTTACAGTAATACGGAGGGTGTTTTTGTTGTTGTTGTTTTGTAAAAGAAAAAAAATAACAAAGAAATATCTTTCATACATTTTAATACAAAATTTCATTTCATCTGAGTCAAGTACAAGTGTGAACAATGTCGTTGTGTATTAATTCAAAAAGCTAAGACTTGTTACATGAATGGGCCCTTTGGCACATCCATTCAGCCTGCGTGAATACAAAAATGTTTAATGACAAGTAAAACTTTCACAATACCCCATCAGCAAAACATCATAAAAATAGATTTAATGTTTTGTCTAGACTCAACTGGAAACAATGATGAAATTGTACTGGACCAACCTACTGTACTGGAAGCCAGTTCTGATTATTTGACTAAGGCATTGTGTTACAAAGAGCTGCTGAAGTGTATTTAGAGAAGGAAACTGCCATACACTTATAAAACAAATGCAAGCTATAAAAATAACTTTATTATTATTTCCTCTGTGTGTGCATGCATGTGTGTGTGTGTGTGTGTGTGTGTGTGTGTGTGTGTGTGTGTGTGTGTGTGTGTGATCTACAATATTCAATGCTAGCAGGAACCAGCTTTACACTAAGCTTAAGAGCTAAAGGAAATGTGATTTTGAAAAAAAAGATAAAGAGAATTCATGTGAGGAAGGTGTTTGAGAATCATTTATAATCTAGAAAAGTGATTATGTGGGAGAGATGGATTTACACATAGGCAGATGGCTGAGTGGCAAAGTACAGATAAGAATGAATGCAAATATACATGAAAAGTGACAGATTAACCTTGACCAAGGACAAGGTAAGCACAAAACACAAGAGTTATATATTCATACACAGGTCCTTTGTCTACCCATGCAGCCCAGAATGCTAACTCCATGTTGTTAGATAATGCTGATTTAAAAAAAAAAAAAAAGAAAGAAAGAAATATATGAATTTGAACAAATGTGAGTAATGTTGAAGGCCATATGAATGAAGTAATCCTGTCCCAAAGCTTAACTTTCAAACACCCCTCATATGAATTGATGTCATTGAATAGTTGAGAGTGTGAGAAAAGCTTTGTTTGGACTTGTGGTCTATACACAAGGCCGCAGTGGAAATCTTTATGTATTCAGGGATGGGAAATCTAGCATGATATTTAATGTTAAAATGCTGAATCTGTTCTTCATTTCCTTTTTGTCATTTGTCTCTCTTCAACAGCTTCCTCTAACCGTCTCTTCATTTCTGATATCAGCGATGTGAAGCAGCATCTACTCACATGTAAAAATAGCAGCTCGGCAGAAGACAGTGTGTGCAGTTCAGCAGATGGACAGCTGGAGCTATGGAAGCTGGCAAAGCATTGCACTACGCTAGCAGTTCGTCCATGTGGATTTTAATGTAACATAAAAGAATATTCTTCATAGTCTTGCTTACTCTCAATCGCTTATTCTTACTTCAGATCATGTATATCATGTAACTTATATATACACAGAGTTGATAGTTTATAAGTTACACTGTATAGTACCTAACAAACTAGGAAGTATAGTATTATATACACTATATTACCAAAAGTATTCGGTCACCTGCCTTGACTCACATATGAACTTAAGTGCCATCCCATTCC
>CM074948.1:11463760-11487740 GCA_037577455.1 Pangasius macronema | reverse complement strand
TATTTTTCTATCACACAGAACTCCCGACACCTTTCTCCACCCATTCCAACCTGCCTGCACTCGCTTCTTCACCTCTTGTAAAAAATAAAAACTGCTTAATTTTAAATATTGCATCATATAATAATCACAGCATCTCTCTCTCACTTTCTCTCACTCTCTCTCTGTCTCTGGTTTGGCTGAAAGCAGGTTTGTTAGTACAACCCCCCCCCCCCCCCCTGCTGTTTATATTAGTGATGTTCTCTGAGAGTCATGAGAGTCATTTGGCTCTCAGACTGTAACACCATGGCTGGACTGATGTCAGCTAAATCCCTACAGTAGCCCAGACAGTTAGAGTCACACACACAGACACAGTACTTACTGCCTTAGGCATGAAGAAAGCTGTCCCGAGTCCCACACTTTCATGTACACATACTGCTGAAGAAATGAAGAAAATATTCCAAAGACAAACTCAAGAAGTCAGCCTGCAAAGTTAGAGATATGAGGTTTCATATCTGTTTACCTAATTGATATTATTATAAGGTAGAGAAGTGCCAAAACTCATATAGCACAAACATTATATATTGTTATGATTTTTACAGTTTGTGATTACTTTCTTAAGACATATACATTCACCAGCAAGTTTTCAAGGCACGCCCTTTAAACATGTGACATATATTTTGGCACCAATGGCATAAATCCATGGCCCCAACCTGCCTTGTGTCAACAGTTCAGGCTGGCGGTGGTGGTGTATTGGTGTGGGGAATGTATTCTTTTCACACACTGGGCTTTTTAATACCAATCGAACATTGCGTGAATGCTATAGTCTATTTGACTATATTTGCTGTCCATGTGCATCTGTTGATGGCCACAGTTTACTCATCTTGTAATGGCTACTTCCACCATATCACAAAGTCATCTTAAACTGGTTCCATGACAATGAGTTCAGTGCACATCAATGGCCTCCCCAGTCAGCAGATCTCTAGCGGGAGATGTGATGCAATCATGTCAACATGAACCAGAATCTCAAAGGAATGTTTCCACGACAATTGTGGAATCCTTGCCATGAAGATAAGAAGCTGTTCCAAGATAATAACACATTTTCATGCATATCGTCATTAGAAGAAAATGTGTGACAGTTTACAGAGGTGTTGTGACTGAATTTGGGGCTTTTCTTTAATTTAACCAAACAGATAAAGCTTCTCAAATGGGAGAAATCTTACAAATGAGGAAAATAAAGTTCCACTTCTAAGCAAAGGATGCTAGAATTTTATGCTCTTTCATTAGGGGTGTGGTATTTAATTCATTAAAGTCCTGTATATACAGTATCTTATCCTTCTTGAATTTATATGTGAAAAAAAGGAAATATCATGTCTTTGAATAAAGCCATATTCAGCTCTAATTAGTAAATATGTTTGCCTCAGGCACTTCTACACAAATCAAATTCAGTATAATGTTTATCCCACTACATTTCAAATAATATTAAATAAAATGTTTATCTAGCAGCATTTCTTGATGGAAAATAGGTGAATTCATATGACGTGTAGACAATGTAACTAATAATCTATGTAACTAATAATCACTATTAAACGTCTAATTACGGATTGTATGTTCATTTGCCCATCTGCAATGTCAGTACTCATTACAACATAAAGTCCCTATTTCTGAAAATTCCCAGTACTATGGCTACTAATTGATGCTTTTTTACTATAATATATCTGCCTTGGGTCACACTTATTCACAAGGGTAATTACATTCCTCCGTCACATATTACTTCAAAATTCCTCATATGGACTCGCAGGCTTTAATTACACCAGAGCTTGCTGAGAGCACAGGAAGAAAAACCAGCATGTGCATGCTTTCTTTCATGCCTTCAATCAATTATGACATCACACTCACAATTAGACTTACAGTGTGTACATAAAAGTAATGAAATTGATGTTAAAAAAAAAAAAAGCAACCCAACACTTCACTTCAGATAATCAAAAGTGGACATGCTACATACAGTGAATATATCTATAGACTGTTGCAAACCTGTCAGATGACTGACATCAACCAGCATTTTTTAAATGATATGTTAAAGGTGTATGGTTGTTGTTATTTAGTAGATAATCAATGCATGCTTGTCCTAATTAATTTTCCTTTTATTTGGATTTGTGTTAATATTAACTAGATCAGCTATAGCTTACTAACTCATCCCAAGTCTACTATAATTTCGCATTCGTATACATTTACATTTACATTTATGGCATTTGGCAGACGCCCTTATCCAGAGCGACTTACAATAGTGCTTAGAAGTCTATCAAAAATACATTCTGCTATTGGCTCACTAGGTCACAAACTAGGAATGCTTTCCTCTGATTGTGTTACACTGCCCTGTGACGCAGCAGCAGGTCGAAAAGGTGCACGGGTTAGATTCGGTTTGAATGAAGCAATTTGAAAGATGCAGAGGTTCAATTCACATGTCTCAGAGAAACCATGGGTTTGTTATGCCCCAACTGGTAGCTGTAGTAAGACAGGGGTGGGACTTGAAGAGATGAAAAAGGGGGCAGGGGTAGGCGTCCAGCATCATATAAAGCCCATTAACAATCATCTGGTCAAATCCCTGTGTTTGAATTCAGATGAAATACTGTACGGCATCCTGAAATGCTTTTCTGCTCTCTTTAATCACAGCCAAAGTATAGGTTCCATTGATACATTGTATGACAGAAAACCTAATTGGGCAGATACTAAGGACCATTGCACATTCTTGTGCCACGTCTTGCACCAACCAGATGCCCCGGTGAACCTTTCTGGCAAGGTTTCTAAAGAAAAAGTTTGTGTCTTTGTATTTGTATCCACTTAGAACACATAATCTGTACAATCTGAATAATGTATTCATATCTGATTATATCCCTAGCGTCTACATTGGACTATTTAAATAAGATTTTACCATAAATTATTATTCTGGCACATAAAAAACTGATCTTTACAGTATATACGGATACGCTGAGTCAAGGTCTTCTTGATAAGATGTAAGAAAAATGTGTATACATGCAACTCTCCAGTAGCTATCAGGTAATATAGTCACATATTCACAGGTGCTGAAGCATTTTATAAACTGCATAATTTCACAGTTCAAGTGTTGATATGAGCACCATGCACTGCAGCTTCCTTTTACTTTGTAGCGCATTCAAGGGAGATGAGACTTAGGCGAGGACAAAGGAGGAGAAAAAGAGAGTGTTATTTCATGGCTGGAAAAGGTCTTGAGGACATAACTTTCAAAAGGTGGATGAAATAGAAATAGAACATGGTAGACATCAGTTCATTTCCAAAAGGGTTTCATGAAGCCACTATTTGTTATGGTCTTGTGCGACCTGTACCTTTGTGAAATAAATCCATACCAGGAAACTATTTTGATTTGTATAGGTGTCCCTCATGGGCATTATGAATAAATAACCCCTTGCAGGATATCCATCAAACATAACAGCACCTCATACTGCATATCAGAACGCTGAAAAATGCAAAGACAGTATTCAACTCCAGCACAGTACCTGAGCCCATTTATGCCACACTGCTCTATTCTTTATAGGGGCATTTTCTTTTTGGATGGACCTGTATATCAACACTATGTCCTGATCAGTGGTTATTCCACAGCTCCAACCCTACTCTTGAATACCCGAGTTTGTAGGCAAACACTATTTAAGAGCACAAGAACTGACTCAGTACAGGCTCTGCTAGACAGATAGGCCCATGAAGATGTTTATGATACACACAACCAGGAGCTGCATGCTGAAAATGTCAGAAATAGGTCAAAACCCTTTGTAAAATTATTGTGATGGATTGGTAAAGTCTTAAATTGTTAAAGTGTCCTTCCGCAACACAGAAGGAGTGAATTGATATGTTTGTTTGTTGAATATTGAATGTTACAGCCTACTACAGACAAATTCAATCACCACACCTTTACAGCAGTAATTATTCAGGGTGTATTACTGTACCAGGTTAATTTGTTTTAACTAGTGATGATACTGAGAATAGAAAGTCATAATTACTGAGAAACAGTTGCACAGCCAATCAGCTGGCAGCAGCGCAATCCATAACATGCAGATACAGGTCAAGAGTTTCAGTTAATGTTCACATCATACATCAGAATGGCGAAAAAATTTTACCTCACTGACTTTAACCGTGCCAGATGGGCTAGTTTGAGTATTTCAGAAACGGCAGTAATTCAAATAACTAATTTACTTTATCTGTGGTGAGCAGAAAAACATCTCAGAATGCACAACAGAACAGACAAAGTTCTCCCCATTACCGAACAGTCGAAGATTGGAAAAACAGCAGCCTGTCCAATTTCAGTGAACCTGCGCCCACTGCTGTCTCAGATTCCTGTTCTCGCCTGATAGGAGGGGAACCTGTTGTTGTAGACCACGCTGTTGTGGTCTCCTCCTGTTGTAGTCCATGTGCCTCAGGTTTGCTATGTTGTGAATTCTGATATTCTTTTCTGCTCACCACAGATGTAAAGAGTGGTTATTTGAGTTACCGTACCCTTCCTGTCAGCTCAGACCAGTTTGGCCATTCTCCTTTGTTGGAGAATTGCAGAGGAGATAGTTTATGAATGTATTATATGTATGGTACTTACCAGGCCTACACCTACAAGGAATTTGTCTTAGTGAGAACTTATACTGCTTACTAAACAGTAGCAACATTGTAGAGAACTAAACAGAGAACACAAAACAATTAACTATTTACAACAATTATACTTGATTTGTAGTAATTATTATTATTAATATTACTAGTAGCAGTAGTAGTAGTGTCAATAAAGGATTTTCCTTTTTATTTCTTTCCCATTTAATATCACCTTAATCCGCTTTCTAAAATTGACTTTAGTCTACGTCCTCTAAGACTGCTTATGCAAAATGCCCGTAATAAGTTAATCATGTTCATTATAGCCTGTTAATAGAAGGTGAAGAGTGGGTGAAAAGTTTTACAATGACCCTGCATTTGTTCCCATCCACCTAGTGGGAATTAATCTAGTCTAGAGTAAATTCTACCAGTTACACCATTTCTCTACAGCGCAAACAGTGGCAGGACACACAGGCTCCTGGAGAACATTAAAGCTGCCCATGGACCATGCAATTTCAATTACCAAAGAGAATCAAAGGGCTGAAAGGAATTCAAATTAATTCCTCCATTTTAAAAATCAACAGCCCCCTGGGTGCCAAGAGCAGAATCTAATCCTAGAATCGAATCTGTTCTTTGCACATATGTCCAAACAAAGGGAATATATTTGTGCATGCATGAGTCAAGAATATATGATATGTTTCTGAGGGGATTTTTGGTTTTGTTTTTGTTTTTTTTGGTTTTTTTCTTGGTGCATGAACAGGAGCAGGTCGCTTCATTATGGTGACACATAGAGCTGCAAAGTGCCAGTGGGGATGGTTAAAAAAGAACATGTGCCTCAGTGTCATACATACAGAATTAACACAATTGTCAGCAGGAAGATGAAAGCACTCAAATCAGAACACACGCACACACACACACACACACACACACACACACACACACACACACACACACACATATATATATATATATGTATATATATATATATATACTGGTGTCGATGACCAGATAATAGATTTATGTGTGGCTAAAGAGATTAATGTATATGCTTTAAAGTGCACTAGCAGATCATTCTTTGCTGTAAACAGCTTTGGAGGAAATCAGCGCGTTAAATGGAAAATGGGTTTATTAATCTAAGCAGCTTAGTTCAGGTTGGGTTCGTCCGGCAAATTAAGTTTGCAGGATTTCACAGGAAATAAACACGGGATGGTAGAAAGAGGGCAGTGGAGATGAGAACGTGTCAGCAAAAATACTTTTATATATTTTTTTTTTTGTATGTTTTATATTCTACCAACTTGTTAAGATGATCCTGTATCAACCACATGATTAAGAACAAACTCATGTTTCAGAAATATGCTTCAAAGAGTCTTTTGTGGCTTGGCTTTAAGATGTGTGTACTTGATTTTAGAAGACTGTTAAACATGTAGCCTGCATTCTGTTGGCACAAATAAGATCTTTGTGTATGCGTGTATGCGGAATGATTTCACATACATGCTGAAAGAGAGCAGGTAAAGCATATGAAGAGAGAGAGAGAGAGAGAGAGAGAGAGAGAGAGAGAGAGAGAGAGAGCATGATCAAGAAAACAAAGCACAGATAGAGAGTGTTTGGTGGTTTGGAGTGTGTTGAGGTTGAGGCTTCAGGCTGATCTCTCACCCAGTAAGACACTCATGAATGATGGATCACACCCCACCACAGTCCTCCATGCTTTCCAGCACTCTCTATTCTCTACATCTCCATCTCTGACTCTCCATCTCCTCCGTCTGTATCTATTTTTTGCCTTTAATGCACTCTTAAGTTAGAGAGCCATACCTCAGTATCCGTTACATATATTTCTTAGGCTATCTAAAGTTTGCTGCATGGACTTTTATACTTTAATTGGGCAATGCTTCAGCTTGCTGGAGGACAATCACCCCAAATACAGTCATTTAAAAAACTGTCTTTTTTTTTGTCAATTTAGTCACCTCACCCGAACCCCTCTGAGTATACTGAAACATTAAAAACAAAGCAAAAACAACAAAAAAAAAAACCTTCCAAAAATAAGCCAGAACTGAAAATGTTTATATGTGTGTATTACAGGCTGAGTAGAGCACTGGAATGGACACCCAGGATTGGATAATGTGCATGGATACGAAATATTATACAAAGTCCTATGGTTCCTAAATCCTTATGCTAAGAATGTGTAACTTGTGTCCTTTCTTACAATTTGTATGAAGTCCAACAAAATTTCCATTGCTCATAATCTGTGTATCTTACTTTGTTATTTATGCCCATTTTTAAATAAAAAAAAAATAAAATTCTATTTCATAGTGTATTCCAACAAAACAAAAGTACATTGTTTCATGAAAGCATGCATTCAAATAAAGAATTCTTGGCCTTTGCTCATTTTCCAGATCTCATTTCCATTCTTAGTACAAAAACAGGAAGGAACAAAAAAGCAAAATCTAAAAAATAATCACATATTGGAACTCACCTCATTAACACATGCAGAGGTTAGAAGCAGGGTAAGCTAACCATGAGCATGCACAGGTTTCGTAAATACTAAAAGTTAAGAAGAAAAGAACATGCAGATAGCAGCCTTCTAGAAATTCCAGGGATGAGACTGATAAATGAAATGAGTATTTCCTATGCTGACATGCCATCTTCATTGAAAATGACTCTCTAGAGCCTTTGAAAATGATATACATATTCCTATTTACAATCAGAAATGTGGGGAAACCAAAGATTGTGTCTAAGATGGCAAACATAATGTTATTATGCTTCTGCCTCAACCACCTGAACTTCTGGGTAAAAACAGATAAACTGTAAAATATAAAACTAAAGATTTTATAGTTATAAAATTTTATAGTTATAGGACAGTATTTTAAAGCATCATATCTAGAGACTAGATTGTCTGCTAAAATAATAATAATAATAATAATAATAATAATAATAATAATAATAATAATAATAATAAAAAAAAACTCACAGCCAAGGGAATAAATTGGTAAATTAAGAAAACAAATATTTATTTTCTGATTTCGATTTCAAAACATGGATTGAACAAAAGATAGACAGATTTAAATAGAATTATTCAGATTTTTGTCTTGAGAACATGTTCATGTCCATAACAAAACAAACTGAAGATAACATTTTTCATATAACTATATAATTTCTTTCAACTCCATTCAGAATCCAAACAGCAATCTGACCCACACTCATTAATTCGAGATGGTGATATATAAGTGTTTTCTGTAGAAGGCTAAGGGAAACGCCTGCCTCTCGAATCACCCTAAGAGAAAGACTAGACCTCAAAGTGCTCTCCTGAGGCTGTTCTTTGTTCTTTTCTCTCCCTACCAAAGTAGTCAATATGTTGATAAACTCCCTAATTCCCTATTTTCACACACTTCACCCTTGTTTGATGCATCTGTAGATGATGGAATTGTGGCACGGCAGACAGCAATGATTGATGTCGGTGATGTTGCTAAATCATCCTTGAACAGTAATACACTGCCTCAGCTACCTCCCTGATAATCCTGCACGTTTATGAAAGTACTGAAATTCATATTGATTTGTGCCATTCGCTGGTCCTCAAACTCACACACTTCAAAACATCTGATGCATTCCCTCATGATCAATTCCTCTCAGAATTTTTAAATTAATTTTTCAATTACAGCCAAGACTGTTTTCATTTTTCTTGAAATAAAAAAAATCAGTCAAAAGTATAAAGTGAGAGAAAGGAGATCTCAAGACAGACAGACAGACAGACAGACAGACAAAGCAACTAGAGCCTCAACTAGAGATGTGACTGTTTTTAATCCTGCTCACACATTTTTTATATCTGTTTGTAACTGCGTGTGATTTTTTTACAGTAAAATTTAGTCAGTTCTATTTCCAAAATAATAAATAAACCAGTAAACTATTAGCCTAAGTTAAAGTACCATAACCCTGACCAGGCAGTTACTAAGGATGCTGTACAAGCATCATACAGTGGCACATATTCTGTTTACAGATAGATAGATAGATAGATAGATAGATAGATAGATAGATAGATAGATAGATAGNAGATAGATAGATAGATTTTTCTCCATTTGTTCAGATTTGTGTTCAGATTATTTTTTAGTGATTAACATCCTTTTATCACTAAATGGGCCAATGTTTTTTGACAGTTGTATTCATTTTAATGCATTGTGGCTCCCTATATTTTATTATTATTATTAGTAGTAGTAGTATTAGTATTAATCTTTTCAGTACTGGTTTGAGAGAATTCACTTTCCTTGACAAATTCTGTATACCTGCATTTGATACTTGTGCTGTTCCCTCTGTCTTCTGTTGTTGTCCAGGATTGTACAAAGCCGGCTTTGCTTTCACTTGATTGCTCCCCCTTCTCCTGTCGGGACTGAACTGATTGGCCTTTACTGTGGTGTGTGTGCAAGAATACCCTCTGCTTGTCATACATTTTAATTAACATCTTCATCAAAGTGCATCTTATCTGCTTTGGGTTGTGCAGGTTCTGTCCGTCCCTCCTGAGCTGGCACATGCAGGCAGATCTGACCTTCTCATTCAGAGAATGAAATGAAAATTCAACGATCAAAATTTTTCACTAATCAAAAGAATAAGTCTAAAATATTATTTCAACATCGAAGGTTGAAATTTCTTTGAAATTCTTGTCTTATTGTCTGACTGTTGTCTGTGGGGAAACTATTATTTTGGTCACATATATATTACATTTTAGGGCTCCTTCTGCCTTTAAGCAAAGGATGGCCTGGTCAGAACTGGTGACCAGGCTTTATAGATATACCGAATAGTAGAAGTTCTACTCTATATCTCTATATCTACTATATCTATTAATAAAATAATGATAAGTAGCTTTTGCTGTCTGAGAACTGAAATATTAGCATTCAGTAGCTCACATATGAGTTTTCAGTGTTCAAAGGAACTTAATAATAATAATAATAATAATAATAAGTTTATTTTATATAGCACCATTCTGCACACTCAAGATCGCTTTACAATATAGACACATGACAGCAGACAAAGAGCAAAAGACAATAAACAAGAAATCCATGGCATGCATCAGGTCATACAGTCAGATCAGAAAAACACGAAAGACAAAGATGTGTTTTAAGATGGGTTTTGAAATCCTGTAGTGAAGAAAGATCACGAATGTTTTTGGGGAGAGAATTCCAGAGTGTCGGAGCAGAGAGACAGAGCGCTCATCCACCAAACGATGCTAACCTGTGGCGTGGAATTAACAGTAGACCGGTATCTGAAGAGCGTCATGTGCGGACTGGAGAATAAGTATGAATGAGGGGCGAGACCATGAAGTGCTTTGAAGGTGATGAGGAGAATCTTGTACTGAATACGAGAGCGAACGTGTAGCCAGTGAAGTCGGTGCAGGATGGGAGTAATATGAGAGGATTTCTTAGAAAACATGAGAACCCTAGCTGCAGAGTTCTGGATATATTGGAGCTTATTTAATGTTGAGTTTGGTAGACCATAGAAAAGAGAATTACAGTAGTCGAGTCGAGAAGAGATGAAGGCATGAACCAGTGTCTCAGCATCACTGATATTTAAGAAGGGACGTAAACGAGCAACATTACGGAGGTGAAAGAAGGCAGATTTAGTGAGAGAAGAAATGTGAGGAAGGAAAGAGAAAGAGGAGTCAAAGATTATACCCAGGTTTTTAACGGTGGTGGAAGGTCGAACTAAGTTCCCAGCAATGTTAACATAATCAGCACAGGAAGGAGCAACAATTTTTGGTGAACCAACAAGTAGTAGATCTGTTTTATCAGTGTTGAGTTTGAGAAAGTTACTAATCCAAGCATTTATATCATTAATACAGGCTGTTATGGAGTTGGTGGGAAAAGGAGAGTTGTGTTGAGAAGTGATGTAGAGCTGGGTGTCGTCTACATAGCAATAGAGGTTAATTCCATGATGATGGATAATGGAAAACTTATTTATATACAACAATTTGGTATTATTTTATTCAAGGGCTTTGTTCATAAAGACCTCATAGCACATGTGTAATTATTTAACAACATATTTACAGAATATTGCATGAATATAGATAAAGTGACATTTACACAGAGTCCTTTGTAAGCTGACTGTATTGACAGAAGAGAAAATAAGGACTTCATAGCAAACCCCTAACTGAATAACATGGTTTTAAGCATTTCTGAGCAGCTACCTGATGAAAAATGCATGTGTGAGTATAAGGCAGTTGGATTGTATTGAATTCCAGTATGAATTAAGTCATAAGAAAAGGTACAAACACTATCCTCTACCTTCATGTCTTGAGAATGAATTGATTCTTGAGAATTAGGGATTTGGAAATGTGAAACCGTGTTGCTTACATCAATATTCCCAACACTGCCAGAGATTCACTGACATAAAATATATGCACAGAATATCCATACTCTGATGTTTGGTAGGTTCTCTGCATAATCATTTAAAGACTTAAAACAGTAAGGAGTCACTTGAGCACAATCAGGATCCACCCTCAATGTAATGTAACTCATTATCAAAATCCAATTAGAGTTGAACATTGAATGACAATAGAGACAGAGGAGAGAAAAGCTTTATTACGTGTGTATTAGGTCCTCTGTGGCAGATCGACGGAAATGAAAACTTTTTAGTGTCATTACTCTGTTAATTAATAGAGCAGGCTTTCTTTTTAGTGACATTAATAGCCTCATCTTCCTTTTATTCTAAACATAATCCTACCAAAAATAGCTTTCATTTGTACCTGGAGAACAGGCTATCCAGAGTACACTGCAGAGGTGGTGTGTAGTTGGGGTCCTGAAGAGCTGAAGAGAATTTTCACGATTTTCTTGGAGCCCTATTAAATCAAAAACATATTACGAATTCACACACATAGTCGTTTGAACAGGGGAGAACATTTTGATCCATTTTACATTTTTGAAAGCAGGGCAATGGACTTGAACAGTGGCAGCAATTGAAGAAATTCACACAAGTATTAACTCATCTCCTTATTCCACCAGCTGATTTCTGAGAAGTGCTTTTGTTCCATGTGGAATAGATCCAGAAAGTCTGCCAGCTACCATTACAGCTGAGGATCTCGAAGCATGCTGGTCTTCTTTCAGTAGATCAGACTCTTTTTGGTAACTGAAAATAAAGTGAAATAAGAGAAGAAATTAAATCGTTGAGATCTTTATTGCAGACTTATGTTAATAAATGTAGAAACATATTCTGGTAATACTTTCTATGATTCCTATATTCATAATGCATTATAAATGCATTTACAATGTAACATGCATTTATGAAGTGAAGTGAAGTGAAGTGACTTTGTAGCCAAGTGCACACACACACCCGTGAACACCCACCCGGAGCAGTGGGCAGCCATTTTAGCTGCGGTGCCCAGGGAGCAGTTGGGGGATCGGTGCCTTGCTCAAGGGTCNAACCCACAACCTTCAGGTTCACCTTCGGGTTACAAGTCCGACTCTCGGACCATTAGGCCACGACTGCCCCCATACAGCATACATAGTACATTGTAATATTTAGTACCATTGTATAAATGTAATGTATTGTATAAATGCTCATAAGTAGTTATAGTGGCATGCATAACACTTTATAAAGCATAAAAATATGAGTACATAATATTATCACACATAACACTTTTTAATATTTGTTCATTAGAACATTTAAAAGCTCACTTTATGTAAAACTGTAATGATGTGGAATAATACTATATTATATTATGTAATTTTATTACTTCAAAGGTGTGTGGTAATGCATTATATTATATTATATGTTGCATTATGTTTGCCGTATAAATACTATACCATGGTTTATTCAGCATTATGGCATGATTCTATATATATGCTATGTAACAGGAATACACATACCTTTATAACGCATTATGCATATATCATTAATCAAGATTCATAGATGTTTCAAACCTTTTTAGAAAATAATGAATGATCATATTATCCTGAATAAAGAAAAAGAAAAGCATGAAAAGATGACTGCAGCCTTCCTTTCCTTTCCCTTACCCAACTTTCACAATCATCCACTTTCCTACTCGTGACTTCTTCATGAGCAGTGCTAAATGATAGCTCAATTCGAGGAAGCAGAGCTCTGTCATTGTTCACAATTGGTCATTTCCAGCTGAAATGCCAGTGGTGTCATGTCGCCCCAAAAGCAGTCCCTTGTCACTGCACAATGAGCTGCAAGGTTACACTACAGCGCTGCACGGCTAATTACGGCTGCTCACTTCCTCTAGCTGCTGAATTATAAATGACAAGCTATCAGAAGACTACATTCATAATTAGCAGCTTGCTAACAGGAAGTCTTTTTTTAATTTGTCTGCTTTGTCACAACTGAATTGTGCGTGAGTTTTGTTTGGGCTTTGATAGAGAACTTTTTTGCTTTTTTTATTATCATTTTGGAGTTAGAGAAATGTCTTAACATTCTTTGGCTGTGAGTTGAACTTCTCTTATTCTCTCTCCCTGTGTGTGTGTGTGTGTGTGTGTGTGTGTGTGTGTGTGAGAGCGAGAGAGTGAACCTACTTCTCTGTCTTGACCCTCCGTGAGGACAGACAGCAATCTGTCAGGGCCACAGGTTACACTGTGCCATCTGCCATTGCATGCGATTATAGAAGCATGGGCAGTTTGCATTGTTCTAGCTGCCGTTTCTTCTTCTTTCCATCAGTTAAATATCAGAATAGTGTACAGTGCGTTATTTTGTACATTACAGTGCTGAATGTAAGCCTCATATTGGTAAAAGGTTTCTACACTAATAATTGCTTGATTTAACAACTGTGAATACACGTTGCACTAATGAGCACATATGTTTGGAAACGTGTATGAATTAGTCAGACAAAGAATGCTTGACTGGATTGATTGTCAGCCTCGAAGGATAGAGATCTGTATGTGTAACAGAATGCTGCCTTAACTTCCTGTGCTTGATTCCTGCCATTATTTTGCTATAATGGCAAAGTGAAAAAAAAAAAAAAAGTCATGGTATTAACAGCCCAGCACCTTTAGCTTCAGGCCTGCAACTGTACTGAATGAATGCTTCCAAAATGTTATGATGCCATTGCACAGTATGTATGTGTGTGTGTGTGTGTGTGTGTGTGTGTGTGTGTGTGTGTGTGTGTGTGTGTGTGTGTAGCAAGGCCGTGGCTGTATTGCCAGAGGCAATTGCCAGAGCTGTGGGTAGAAGCATCACTCTGAAGTCACTAATGTAAAGCCTAATCTCATTCTACTCTCTGTTATCAACAAACTGATTCAGTTCTTCCCAAGCGAGGGATTTTTACAGCGCTGCCGGCCATGGCTATGAACAACCAAACCTTTTCTAAACACTTCACAGAGACTGAGCCGGGAATGAATCTTTCATCAAACCATCAAAAAGTTGCAGGGATTACAGTAGTGCTGTATATTAAACAAAGCGATGGGAAAGAGAAACTATGAAAAGTAAAAAATAGTGTAACTCTTAAAACTCTCATTAAAAGCATTGAACGTAAAGAAATACAGATACAGACTTTGAACTAAGGTAGCCAATGAAAGAGACCTTCAACTAAAGAGTGCGTTTACACGTATTAGTCAGTTTGGTGAGCCCGGTCAGCATGAAACAAATACTTTTGTACAGTTTAGTACATTTAGGTCTTACAGTGTAGCCATGGAGTGGGATGATATAGATCTTTTCCATTTCCATCAGGGACAAAGTAAATTGCTAATACAGTAGATGTCCCCTTATAGCGGAAGAGAGACAGGGCAAATGGCAGGGTATAGCAGTGGTCACAACACAAACAGAGGGCAAGAGAGAGAGAGCGAGAGAGAGAGAGAGAGAGAGAGAGAGGTGAGTTATAGGAGTGTTCTCTCCCTCTGACATCTGGACTGTGGTAATAACACGATACGAAATGCCACAGCAAGCAAACCAGCCATTAACATCTGTCTTTTGGCATGTTAATAGCAGTCATCGGAGACAATTTTCAGTGGCTATTCTCAATGAGTTGTGTGTGTGTGTGTGTGTGTGTGTGTGTGTGTGTGTGTGTGTGTGTGTGTGTGTGTGTGTGTGGTCCAGAGGTGGGCACTGATGCATAGACTTCAAAAAGGAAATGGCCTTAGCATCGGTTGCAGCTGCTATAATATGTGTCCTTATGTGCTGACCTTAAACAGAAAACAATCCACTCACTCACCCAGAGCACCATGCTTTAACTGATTTATAGGCTTCATTCTGGTTGGGTTTCACCAGTAAATGGGTTTATCACAATTACATATTGCGTTTTTTAGGAGAAGTAGCAACTGAAATATGAACATATGTCCCATTTCTTGGGACAGAACTAGAGATGAATAGTAATCGGAAGAATGGACAGGTGTAGCGAGGAGGAAAACACTAAATAATCAACTTTCTCCTGGAGGCATTTCTAAAAGGAGAAGGAAGTTCATTTGACTTTGAAGAAGGCATGCATTTGTATTCGACAAATCACTCTTTGAACACTGACTTCAAAAACAGTCTGTCCTTTTTTGAGGACCAGGAACAAGTACAACTGTAACCGATTCGATTTCTTACATTCCATATGGCAAAGCTTTTGCTGTGATGTGGAACGCAGCCTTGTCATTCTTGCACTGCATGTGTGACTGAATATAAATTACATCACATTGAATACATCACATTATATTAATTTGGGCCTCACTGAGCAACACTATGGAAGTGTTCATCACAGAACGCTGATCATAGACATGTAAAAAGGCTTATTTAAACAGTCGTGTTGTAAATATCAACTGCTTTTGTCATTGTTGTTACAGTTGACTTCACTTTTCAGGCAGATTTCAAGCTGCTGGATGTGTGAATTTGCAGCTCGCTGCATTTTTAGCATGTCAGATAAATCACATTATTGTGATTCTATGGGCAAAGCGAAGAAATGAACAAAGATGAGCCTCTGGATTTTGAGAATATTTATTATTACTTTACAATAGTTTATTAATAACTCAATGTATGCATAATATTTTAAGCATTTGCAAGATTAACATCATCATATAGAGGAGTGTGAGAGAAACGTGTGTTTGGCTCGTAAATAAATTCTATATTCAAATTCCACCATGATTTATCCCTTTCTCCAAAAGACTGTAGGTAGAAATTACAGTCAAAGACGTGTCATGTTCTGTTTTCAGACTGTTTTCAAATGGTGGCCAACTACAACACCCAGAACACGACACAGCCTACAAACATGGTCACAGACTCCAACCCCAATAACCACAGAGACCGTCGCGTTCACCTTCACCGGCTTACTGAGCACACAAACCTGAACTCAATCACTCAGTCACAGCCACACAGTATTTAAGGACTCGCTCCACATTTTGTGTTTTGTTTTTAATATCAGTCAGTATCAAGCCTTTATACTGTCACTGTCTATCTGGTTTTCTGATCATGTTCTGGTTTTCCTGTTTTTGCCTTTTGCCTTTTGACCATTGCCTGTTTTTTTGACTACATTTTTGTCTCGCGATTTGGATTATCCTGCAAGCTCTTTGAATAAAAACATTGTGTACCTGCATTTGCGTCTATGTCTGGCGTCTGACATTATTCCAGTTTTACGGCCTGTTTTTTTTTTTTCTTCTTATTTCATTTGTTTCACTCAGATGCAAACCGGCCATAATTAAAATCATCTTTTTGTGCTTTAATTATGGACAAGCGCTCCAAAGTATCTCTAATGGTGCTTTTCCTCTGAATGCTGGGGCTGTGTAGCTCAGCTAATTACCCATAATCCTCCATGTTGTCACTATTTCCACCACTAAGCAAGCCATGCTGCACTGAAGTGCCAGTGCTGAATTTGGTTAAGTTTTTTGCCCAGTTACCACACAACCCGAGCTGGGAAATAAGGGCGGAGCTAAAAATAGTGCAGACCATCGAATTGATCAAACAGTCACACAGATGTCCTGATTAATGTCTCTGGCTGGAATTGCTTCTTTAACAGGACACAAATCTTCAGTAGTAGGCTAGTGTCTAGGATAGTATCCTTGTGAAGTTTCTCATGCAACTTTTTGGATTTAAGAAGCCAGTGATTTAAATAATTTAATCAGTTTTAAACATCAATTCAAAGTTTTCCGATTACTTTTTAGCTTGACTTTACTTTTCTTCTTCATGATCCAAGATCATGTCATTTTCTAATTAGGGCTTTCTGTTCACATTGGTCGTGCCGCATATAGTGAAGTGAAGTGAAGTGAAGTGACTTGTGGCCAAGTGAGGTGACCCATACTCGGAGTTTGTGCTCTGCATTTAACCCATCCAAGTGCACACACACAGTAGTGAACACACACACACNAGTCGTGGTATTGAGGGTGGCAGAGAGCGCTGGTCATTCACTCCCCCCACCTACAATCCCTTCCGGACCCGAGACTCAAACCCACCACCTTCAGGTTCACCTTCGGGTTACAAGTCCGACTCTCAGACCATTCGGCCACGACTGCCCCAATGCGCATATACGAAATATTGTAACATACACGAAATATTGTAACAGACACCAAGTGCCCTCAAAAAATGGTTGAATGACATTTGTGATTCAGACCCCGAAAATGCACATAAAAATGTGTGTGTGTGTGTGTGTGTGTGTGTGTGTGTGTGTTAATATTATATGGTAAGCTTTGCACTCCTCTCTATTTTCACTAACGATTAGAATACTTTGGCAGACTTGGCTGCGTTCGGGTGTGTGGGCAGCCATTAAGTGAAAGTCTGCTTCTCGTTACTTTCACTACACATTATCGTCACTATAAACTATTGTCACACTTGTGTTCGGAAGAGTGATGCCATTAAACTGTGTCTCATGCTTGCTAGTTCACTTTATCAGGGAGAAAGCTGGTATAAGTGGTATGCGATGGGAAAGTGCCACACAATATGTACTGAGATATGCAGGGCAAAGAAACACCACATTCATTAATGGGAATGGGAGTCAGTGCGCAGTGCATTTAGCACTCATTTATTAATCTTTAGCAACTGCCTGGTCAGGGAAGATTAAGTTAGGGTCCTCGTTTCTATTTTGGAAATTAGAACCGATGAAATTTGAGCTACAGAATACTGTAAGTAGGTATAAGCAAAAATAATAACTGCATATATAGGATTTAAAGAAAGTTCTACACTCATTTCTCATTAAAGCCAGAATTCTTAAACAATGCCGACAGTGCTGGATTTTCCACTTCTGAGATTTTTGCAGTGCTTCTTGGGGCTGAGTGGTAGAAATCATGTTTAGTCCACAGCCAATTTGGAGCGCTAAACGGATATAGATACAGACAGCGGCATTGCGTTACACCACTAGTGCATCTGTATCTGTATCCATGTGTGTAAACATATATCTGTGGCTGAGTAAGCATTACTTTGGTACATTTTGTTGAACAAAGCATTATCTCTTCTAGAAGACTTACTTCATAGGATCCATTTCAAGATGACCACGTGAAACATTTTCAGGAAGACGACACATTTCTTCTCCTGATAGGCACTAAGCTTGGTATGAAGATTTTCTCAAATGAAAGAGTATAGATCCAATCAAAGAGGCAGAACATGTCCTCCAGGTCTTGCCCTTAACTTAGATCTAAATGTTAAGCTGAATTGATGGGGCATGATATGGTATTATCCTTATACTCCCCTCTGACAAGTCTTTGAGCACAGCTACAAGCCATAGGCTAAAGGCTTACTCAGCACATGACCCTGGGTGGCTGACCTTTGAATCCGAGATAAGAAAAGCTGATATGAACATGATAACCACATGAATAGGACTCAGAGGAAATGGTGAGTGGATCAAATGAATTGGACTTTCAAGACTACAGAGAAGCAGCATAGGATGTACTGAACAGAAAGCAATATGTATACAAGCGAATATAAATATGCATAATCACATGCCTAGACTGTTTTCTCAATCTGGCGTGCCATTTTCTGGTTATGTTTTAGTGACACTGTCTGTAACATTCTCTAGCAAGCTGCCTTGAATAAATACAGTGATAAATATTCCTAAGACACCACAACAGTTACTCTCTACTCTTTTGCAGTTTGGGTAGAAGTTGCTCTCTGCAATATTTTGGCGATACTTTGCTTGCCAGAGCAGAACAGCTCATCCAATGTCATGATGTACCACCTACTCTTGGCATCTGCTAGGTCACAGAGAGAGTGTTGGACAGTTTGTGTTGGCCTACAAGCAGCTGCCAAAGTGGCTGGCAGTCTGAAAAAAAAAATGTTCTGTTGATTTTCATTGTTGGATCAAGTCTTATGATTGGAAACAGACAGTTTCTTATCACTGAAAATAAATATCACTAGATAATTTTTTCAAAACAAAAAAAAAAGAAAAGGTGATCCCAGACTGTATATATAATGTATACAAATATACATTAACCATCCATTTTGATAGGAATCTAATCAGCCAGTCATGTAGCAGCAGCACAATGCATAAAATCATACAGACACAGGTCAAGAGCTTCAATTAATGTTCAAACATCAGAATGGAGAAAAATGTGATTTCTGTGACTCTAACCATGAAATGGTTGTTGGTGCCAGATGGGCTGCTTTGAGTATTTCAGAAACTGCTGATCTCCTGGGATTTTCACACACAACAGTCTCTAAAGTTTACATAGAATGGTGTGAAAAGCAAAAGACATTGAGTGAGCGACAGTTCTGTGAGTGGAAACGCCTTACTGATAAGAGAGGTCAGAGACAAATGGCCAGATTGGTTCAAGCTGCCAGGAAGGATATAGTAACTCAACTAATCACTCTTTGCAACCGTGGTGAGCAGAAAAGCATCTCAGCATGCACAAAGCATTGAAGTGGATGAGCTACAACAGCAGAAGGCCACACTGGGTTCCACTCCTGTCAGCCAAGAACAGGAAACTGAGGCTATCATGGGCACAGGCTCATAGAAACTGGACAATTGAAGATTAGAAAAAATCAACCCTGTTGTCTCCCAGCCACCTCAGGGTTGGATGTGTTGTGCATTCTGACATGCTTTTCTGCTCATCACGGTTGTAAGCAGTGTTTACGTGAGTTATTATAATTTTCCTGTGAGCTCAGGTCAGTCTGTCTTTCTCTTCTGATCTCTCACAACAAGGTGTTTCTGCCTGCAGACCCTCCATACAAAAGATGTTTCTTTTAGTTTTTTTTTTTTTTTTTTTTGCTTTTTGTGTCATTCTATGTAAACTCTAAAGATTGTTGTGTGTGAAAATCCCAGGAGATCAGCCGTTTATGAAATACACAAACCAGCCTGTCTGGCACCAACAACCATGCTACAGTTAAAGTCACAGAGATCACAGTTTTTCCCCATTCTGATGTTTGATGTGAACATTAAAAGAAGCTCTTGACCAGTATCTGCATAATTTTATGCATTGTGCTACTGCCACATGATTGGCTGAGTAAATAACTGCATAAATGAGCAGGTGTACAGGTGTTCCTATTACAGTGCATGGTGAGTGTATGCATATAGTATATCACTATATGATGGCATAGTGGCACAGTGCCAGGGTCCGTGGTTCTGTCCTGGTCTCGGTTTACTCTTTGTGTGGAGCTTCACTGGTTTTCTCTATATCCATGTTCTCTGCATTCTCTGGTTTCATTTCACCTCCCAAAAATATGCCAGTAGGTGCACTGGCTATGGTAAATTTCCACTAGGTGAGAAAATACAGTATGTGATGGATTGTCCATCGGCCATGATCCCATGACAGGCTCTGGACCCACTACGACCATGAACAGGATAAAGTGGTTACTGATGATGAATGAATTATTCACTGCAACCCATCTGTTTCAACACATGATTTGCATATACAATAATCTGCACACACACGTGTGCATATGCATTTTAATGAAACCTATAACCACCAAAACCATACTGCACAAATCCTCACCAGCATATTTCTCACTACCACAGCAGAATAAAGTTCCTGCCACACTTGTGACAACACTTGTCATTCCCTATTCCTCCACGGGGGTGAAAACACGCTGTATCTCTGGACCTCAATCTGTCACAAGCTTATACACATTTCCTCTATAAATGGAGCATTTTCAAGTGACAGTAATGAGAATATTTCTTGGCCGTATTTTTTGTTTTGCATTTTTTTCCCACAGCTTTCTTTGCTCTTTTATAAGCCTCAGTCCTTCCGGCATCTCCTGACAGGATGGGGAATGCATTCTCCAGTGCTATATCGTTTTGATATGTGGCCACTGGCAGGCTATTGTTCTGCACTTCTTGGCCTGATGTGTGCTTGATGATATAACAGTCTGGGTTAAGCATCACCTACACAGAGAACAGCAGTGTGATGCAAATCAGTGATGAGCAATGGACCTGAGCTCACTCCACACACACTGTGACCACTGGCTTGGGTTGAAAGAAAAAAAAAAATCACTTGTGATGTCAAGCAATGTCAAGCAGTTTTAGTTACATTTAAGCCATTTACATCAAACAGTTATTAAAGTACAAGCATGATCCTGTAATTAAATCTTTTTTATTTTCAAAACTGCCAGTCAAATACAATGAACGTGATAATACAATAAAGCGTAATGCTAATAGCATACCACTACAGCAGACAATCCAGACTGCAGACAATCCGACATAATTTGTTTTACTATCTTTTGTACTATTATATATGTACTATTTCTAAAACAAGACGTACATGCGGCTAAATCGTGAATGAATCCGAGAATTACAGTCGAAATAAAAAGGCAGAAATAAATGTCAGTTTATGTTAGATGATGGTTACCCATAACAACCACCTTCAGGTTGAAAAACCACAGCTGACAGTTTCTCATTAGTTGACCCATGCGCTCAGCATCGCCAGCACAGAGAAAGCAATTAAATCCTTGTCATCACATGATATGATTCTGGGAATGGTGGTATAAAATAAGAGGTAGCATATGTTTAGAACATGTCATTTGTGACCTAAGCGCTAAATCTAACATGTTCCTTTAATTTGTATTTTAGCGGCGCCTGTTCAGAAAGCTGCCTTGGTTAGATTTTGGTTTAGATTCAAATGAGAACTGGGCTGTTTATGCACATGTGGAGAAGGAAAACTCATTTCTTTGTCTTTACTCAGAAACGTAGAACACACACACACACACACACACACACACACACACACACACACACACACACACATTTGTATTACTATCCTTGTGGGGACCTTTCATTGCTACACCTAAATCTAACCCTAACCATAACATCAGAAACCAAAAGAAAGCCTTTGGATATTTTAGTGGCTTTTTGTGTTTGTTTTTTCAATAAAAGCTGCTGTTGGATTAAAAAAACAGGTTTCCTTGTGTAGCCAAATGTTCCTACCAAGTCAAAAGATGTAAAAACATACACACACAAACACACACACACACACACACACACATATAAGGAGCCGAGCAGTGGACCATGGACACCACCACGATGTAATGCCTTAGCCTAATTTATTGTTTGCTTGCCCGGGTTTTGTCAAGTGAGCATTAGGCCTAATTGGAAATTGAATCTTAATGAAACATTGATTAAAAAATGGCTGAGGACCCAGACTCGAACAAGGAACACAGAGTACTCATGCCTTATTTGGTTTACTCACAGTTTAGATGGATTTTTAATGCTTTCTCCAGGCTAAAGAGGGTCTTGTTTACCATTAGCGTTTTCATAAACTGTTTGACTACCCTACTATACACTTCCTGATCTACTCAGTCTGTTTATTCAACAGCAGGATGACACAGAGGGCCATGTTCTAAATAAGCCTCAACTACATTAGCAACTGCAGATGATTTTTTTTTCCACTGGAAAATTATACTTATGTAAATGTTCTACCTGAATGCTACTGACTTGATTAAACAAGTCATGTCAGAAGAATCATTATTGGGATCAATGATGGCTAAGTAGAACTTACATAGAAATAAAACAACAGAATACCAATAGGGCTTTCCATTACAGCTATAAAGAGCAACCATAGAGTAGTATTGTGCATAGTCTCTCTCTCTCTCTCTCTCTCTCTCTCTCTCTCTCTCTCTCTCTCTCTCTCGTTCTGTCAGATTTTGTTTGTATAAAGGTGCTACATGTATAATCAGTAATCAGAGACCAGCGAGGTTCATTGTTAACACTGACCTGTATTCCAGGGTTGACATGAGCATGTATAGATGTCACATGGAGACATATTGACATCATATCATTACCACAGAAGTTCAATCAATGTTCAGATCTACTGCCATAGTAAGAGTCCCATCTTCCCATTCCTGATTAAATTATTCTCAAATGTGCAGGTGACCCTAGAGAACAATTTTTGTGCTCTCTCTCTCTCTCTCTTTCTCACTCTCTCTTTTCCATTTCAAGGTTTAACTTGATTCAATTCCAGATCGAGATTGTACCCTTGACCTCCCAAGCTGCCTCCATTAATAGCGTCTGCTGAAGCGTTTAATAGGTTTCAGAAGCTCTAAGTAGGCAGCAGACAGACTTCTGTGAGTAAATGCCTGTTATTTTTTGTCAGCCATTTTGTGTGCCAGATCTAGTTGTTAAGCCTTTATCATCCTGACGTGTAAAGTGATCCCTGTGAGAGACGTGCCACCCACTGACCCAAGGCCAGACGCAAAAAAAAAAAGACTAAACATTGACACAAAACATACACAGATAAGTATAGATCAAGCCTGTTCACTGAACTAAATGTAAAACTAGCCTCAGTAGGAGGCACAAATTGCTTGATAAACCATCAATATGCCACTGTTGTGCTAATATGCTAACATTTAGGAGGATAATAATGGAGAAAGTGGACAGTCTGTCAGTGGGCATGGGTGACTTAATCCTTTGTTGCAGATGGGAAACTTGTGGGGATCCTTTGTCAGTTCTCTCATACTGTGAAAGACCTAATACAGCCCATATGTTAAGTCTTACAAAGTCTCAATAAAAGTAATAGATTGTTATGACTGTTTAGAATGCATAGGCTCATGTGAAAAATGATTAACCATTCTTGGCCAAGTTTCAAGTGTAAATACTTTCCAAAATGTTTCTTCCTTATTAAGCAAGTCAACGTCTGTGCCATATGCAGTGTAACAGACTGTTGGTTGATTGCAGTTGTGTCTAGAGGCAACGCTACATTTTTCTGTCCAGGGTCAGGGTTGAAACTGTACAGGAATCTGGCAAGCAGCAGAAGCTGCACATGAAACATCCCACTTTTTAATTAAAAGTGTTTTTTTTTTCCTTCACGGCTATAATATGCCAGTTCTATATAAGAGCATGAGAACACGCGCATACACATGGGCTTGACAATGTCTGTTGCATCCCTTTGCTACCCAAGCTCATGACACTCAGTTTCATTAGTTTAATCTAGAGTTTCTCAAACAAGGAGTTTAAGAGAGAAGAGTTTTGTGTACCAGTCTTCTGGATTTTCTAGATTAGTCAATACTTTTGAATAGTGAAGTGAAGTGAAGTGACTTTGTGGCCAAGTGTGGTGACCCATACTCGGAATTTGTGCTCTGCATTTAACCC
>CM074948.1:11449005-11460819 GCA_037577455.1 Pangasius macronema | reverse complement strand
ACATAGTTTTTTATATATATATATATATATATATATATATATATATATATATATATATATATATATATACAGTATTTTTTATTTATTTTTTAAGCCTACAGTTAATTGTAATTTAACCACGAGATAGCCATGAGATTGAGATTTAACCATAAAATAGCCATGAGATACTAATTCAAGGTCATGAATTCATAATGTGTGTTAGGGATGTCGGGTATTTCCCGCCTTTAATTTGCTATTTAGAGTTGTTGAATTAATAAAGTATTGCCAGTGTTTTTGTTAAATCAAAGTTCTTTAGAGCAACTGAGTCCTAGAGAAGGACTAATTATTCAATTTGAGTGTATTTAAAACCCAAAACATAAACTGCCGCTTGTGGTTACATCAGACAGTGGTGCTGGCTTTAAAAATGATCCTCCCTCGAGCTAATATTAAGAATAAAGGAGAATAAAAGTTCATGGCCAGAATTACATGCAACTCCACCCCATGTGCACAATTCTTTGAAAAAATAAATAAATAAAGATTAAGACTAAGTTTACAGTTTAAGTACTGGGGAACTTATGTTGGGATGTTTATGAAAATACATCCCTGAAACAATTACTATTTTTTACAGTACTTTAATAAATGTAGCCAAGAAATTAGTTCCTTCAAATCAATTAATATAACAGAAATCCACAGAACAGTGAATGACTTAAAAAAAACATAAAACATAAAACCACTAGACTTCCCTCCATAGGCAAATGTAAACCCTTAGAGGCAATTAGGGACAGTGAGTGGAGAACATTTCTCACTGCAGTCTTGTCCAATTTGGCTCCAAGAAACTGAAGTTTAATATAGTGTAATTACGGAAATGCACTCTTTCCTCTGCTCTCATCATTTGAAAATGGTTCCACTGTAGATAGATTTCTGTGAAATAATTGGCAGAGTTTCCAAGAACAACCCATGCTAGAGGAAAACTACATTGTGTAAAATGTGCAGTCCACTGTATATTAGTATAATAGACATGTATTCCAAAGAGCACTAATAGGAGGCCAAAAATGCACCCATGAAAAACCTAAGATCAAACAACAAGTCAACAAGCCAGATGTTAAACTGCTCTCAGAGGAGGAATATGTCCATATTTTCCATTTGATTTACATCTAACTGTAGAGATCCTTCCTATATTTACACTTTGAGCTTTTTATTGCCTGAGCTATGCACTTGAAATGAATATAAAAATTAAAATTATTTCACAGGTCTGAAGCAGTTATGAAACCATGGAAGACCTATACTGAGCATTTCTATTTTTAAAAATATCAGTAGCACAAACAGGATTTGAATGGCCTTGCTTGCATATATGAACCAACATTTGTAAATATCATCACATTTTTGAGGTTTTCTCAAAATGTAAGAATAAATGATAATAACTTATTAATACCTAACATAATATAAACTTCTAAACAGAGTCTTGCCAGTTTAGTAGTTACTAAAGTTAGTTAGTCATCTGGGATCCTTTCAAATAAACAGGAAACCACAGTGTATATAGATATACACATGCTATCAGCTCCAGAATTATTAAAACAGGATATTAAAAAATATTGTTGTGGTTAGATAGCTTAGTTTCAAAACTTGGTTTGCCAAGGTTAGAGTGGAAGAACTCGAGTGGCCTGCATAGAGCCCAGACCTCAACCCCTGAACACCTTTGACCTGGAAATCTGACTGAGCCCCAGGCCTCCTCATCCAACATCATTGTCTGACCTCACTAATGCTCTTGTGGTTTAATGGGCAAATCCTCACAGCTATGTTCCAAAATCTAGTGGAAAACCTTCCCAGCATAACAGAGGTTATTATAAGAGCATAAGAGCAAAGTGCGACTAAATCTGGAATGGGAAGTTCAGCAACACATAAGAGTGTGAGGGTCATGTGCCCAGAAATGTTTGGCCATATAACGTAACAGACGCATGTTCCCAGTTGTTACTATTACTCTTTCACCTATATATTAACCTGAATGTTTAGGAACTCGCATGTAGTAATCCATGACTCCCTCTTGTACTGGTGTATAAATATGAGGTTAAAAAGAAGACAAATTCACTTAGTACCTCATCAACAGGGGAAAGTTTAGAGAATGCACAAATGAAATGAGACAAAAGTATGTTGACCTTCATAAATCAAACAATGGCTATGAAAAGAGGTATATGCCAGAAAATGTCCATAGTTACTGTTAGGACAATAATTAGGATGTTTTCCCCAACACACAATGAGGAGGACGGTCAGAAAGGCAAAGATTTCTACATTGATACCATTTGGAGATTTGGTAGAAGAAGGCAGCATTTTAGGGTCAGCAAGTATCCAAATCTACTTTAATTTCATGCCAACAAACTATTTAGAAGGCATGTCAGAGGAAAAGCATTTTCTTTCATCTAACCACAAATGTAAGCATCTGGAGTTTGTTAGACTCTACTAAAAATGTGGGTTTTTTGAGTGGGTTCTATGGTTCTATAGAGGAAGAAAAATAGAGCTTTTTTAGAACAATCAAGGTGAATTTGGCATAAAAAGAAGCATTGTTGTTCAAACAAGAGCCTATTTTTTCCCCTGGGAACCTTGTAAAACCCTGGGATCCTGGTTATCATCAATTCCATAAAGTACCAGGAAATGAAAATCTGGCTTCCTTTACCACAAAGCTACAACTGGGTCATGGCTGGATGTTCCAACAGGGGAGTGATCCAAAACAATTTCCAAATCCACATAAAATTGGTACAATGACCACAGAATTAGGCTTTTGGGATAACCATCCCAGTCCCCTGACAAAACCTCATTGTAAGCCTGTAAGGTGAGCTGAAGAGGCCACAAGAGTGGACCTGGACCCGGGAGGATCTGATGAGATGCTGTATTGAAGAATCCGATTTGTTCCTTTGCATTCTCAAATCTCATCAAATATTATAGGAGAGGACTCAGTACTATGCTGTGCTGTGGCAAAAGCAGCTTGTACAAAGTACTAAATGCAGGAGTACTGATAACCGGCAATCTCTAAACTCTCCCTCAGTGCCCGTTAAACATTAAGGGTGATTATACTTCTGTGGCACCAAGGTTTACCAACTGATACCTTGGCAGCTGTGGAAGTCAGGAGTGGAGCTTTAGGTGTCCCCAAAACCTTAGTCATGCACAAGAATATATTTTTTTTTTTTTCTTGACACTCATATATAAACAATCCTCTTCATTTGAGATCAAAAATCAGTTTTTAAGGTGAATTATCGTATTCTTATTGAATAAGGTGAATTATTATTATTATTATTATTATTATTATTATTATTATTATTATTATTATTATTATTATTATTATATGAGGTTGCCTTAAACTTCCCTTTATTTATATTAAAGTGCATTACTCAGTAACTGCAGTGACACAGTGGAATAAGTGTGTAGTAAGGAATGCAACTCTTGACCTGGGAGTTTAAGGGGTTAATTTAAATAAAAGTGAAAATAAATGTATTCAGTTTCTTCTTATCACTGGGTCACAGGGTACACAAATGATGATTGAACTAAAAAAAAGTTGCTGACCATTGCTTTTTGCCAGAGTATGCATTACAATATTATAGAGCAATATACGATTCTGGCTTACCTCATATGCGCTTATCCTGCAACGGCCATCAAAGTTTAAATCATGAAGTGCTTATAATATTAGAACTACGTATATGTGCAAAATCTACAGAGATGTTGCGTGCATGCCAATTTAGCTTTAGTAGCAAGCAGAGCAGCAAAGGTGAGGCAAGAGGATGTATTGAAATTCAGCACCACTTCACCCAGCCCAGGAGAGGCCATCACAAGATTAATGAGCTATTTGGTTAGAGTTCAGCCGTTTCTCATGCACAAGGTCCACATTAGTGAAATAATTAATTTTACAACACTGGGGTGTTGTCACCCTGCTGAAACACAGCATGCAGCTATGATAAGCATTCACTAATTAATCAGCAAGAAACATGAATGACAAAGAGGCATGGTCCACCTTTTGACATTTAAATGCTTTCGACCAAAACAAGCTTTCGAGCAGACATGTTTCTGAGAACAGATGCTTTGAGACACTGCCAGGGATTGATAGCTTTAATGTGGTGCGGAAGCCTCAGCAAGGTCCTGCCAGAACGCTAGTGGACATCATACAGTCTACGCTGATCTATTGATCCCTGGAAATGGGGATTTTCCAGACTCAGCTCGGAACTTTATCACCCAATGTCATCTACTGCTGTACCTTAACATACCTTCTTTATGCATTACAGCATTAACTGTGTGGTTCCTAAATTCCTAAGGTTAGAAAGTATTAGAGTTGAGTGGGTGGTATGCATAAAACATATGCCTCGGAAGAGTGTGCGTCTATGACTGCAGCTCACAGGTGAAAAAAAAAAAAAAAAAAAAAAACACTCGTAGACGTGTGAATTTTGATTTTTCTGAACTTCTTGCCGGTTTTAAAACAGATGCATTATTAATGCCGCCAGCTCAGGAGCAATTTCAAACACTGCATATTTGAAAAGATGGATGAAATAAAATGAACTTGGTTAAATCTAGGACTTTTTTCCAGGATGTGCCTTAAGGAAGATGCTGTACTTTCTCTCAGGAGAGTGTGTATGTACGAAGGCATGTGTTTACGTGTGTGAAAAGGAGACAGAGAGTTAAATGCAGTGGCAAAGTGTATGTGACATTGAGGATACCTCTGCAGTTGTTCATGTTCCCGGGGTTGCAATGTCATCCAAACAGGCACATGAATTTAGGAATACAAAATATGCAGTAAAAAAAAAAAAAACAGGAGATAATACTAATGCGAAAAAGTGTCAGGAACACGTGTGGTAGTGTTAGAGAGAGAGAGGCAGACCGTACACCCAATGTACGTGGGACAAATGATACATCACGTGATGATCTAAAACTCTTGGACGGTAAAACAACAGTACAGGTCTTCGTCTGTAAGGTTTATGCATTGTACTGGTGACATCCCACAATGCACCACAATAAGTCGTCTAAACTATGTAGAGGAGCAGGCATAAAAACCCAAAACACTATTTCAGACATCACTGCCTAGTGGAAAGACATTTACAATAATGAAAATTAACGAGGAAACTATTAGGTGCATGAAATTGTTGTTTTACTTAATTAGTGTTTAGGGTATGGGACATGATGACACGATATATCTCAAGGACTAAGGGGTCACATATCCCACATTACATCACAAGGGAGTGTAATGTAGTGTAGCAAGAGTGAGAGAGAGAGAGAGAGAGAGAGAGAGAGAGAAGGACAGAGACCGAGAGAGAATTTGTGAAATAGACCAGAGCAAGTTGAGATTGCAAGTGTACCCCAGACAGTGGTGAAAAAATGGAGACATCAACTATTCAAGACAGAAAGCATATTCCTGTTGTACCATCACAAGATTCATCTAGATTTGCTATGTAGATTCTTGGGTCAAACAGGGACAAGTAGTGCTGCAACAGGCACTTAGACATACACACATATGGCCACACACTTCCTCACACACAAACACGCGCACACACACACACACACACACACAGTAGTGCCAACACCTTGAGGCTCTGCCTAGGCGACAGATGGATATTGTCTGTGGGCTCTAATTACACAACGAACCTGGGTGAAAAGGACGTCCTTCCTCACTCCAGCTCTCACCTAAATCAAGTAGGTAGGTCACCTCTATCTACCCACCACATGTTCAGACACGACCATCATGATATACCTGTACCTTAGAGAGGTTAAGATATATCTTAAACTTAGAGAGCATATTGTTCTCAGTAAGGCAGTGGTAGCTGAGTGGTTAGGATGTTGGGCTACTGATTGGAAGGTCATGAGTTCGATCCCCAGCTCCACCAAGCTTCCACTGCTGGGCCTTAACCCTAGCAAGGCCCTTAACCCTCAACTGCTCAGTTGTATAAATAAGATAAATGTAAGTCGCTCTGGATAAGGGCGTCTGCCAAATGCCTTAAATGTAAATGTTCTCTCTGTGGTGAAAATTAAAAAAAATATTAATCTGTCTGCTTGTGAATGACTGCAGTAGGTATATATAATTTCAGCTGTTTGCTATGTAACTAGTGTACGAATGAGTCAAACACAAGACGAGCTATTGAAATAGCAATATTAATAATAAAAGAAGAAGAATACTTGTTCTATTGAGGGTGTATTCCCAACTTGTGCTCAGTGTTCCTGGGATACAATCTGGATCCACCTCAATTCTGTCCAGGATAAAGTGGCTACTGAAGATGAATTAATATCTGAATTATTATTATTATTATTGTTATTATTTTGGCACATTTTATAATTCTCTTATATTTTATAATTCTCTGATATAATCTCTTTATCTCCTCTTTTGTGTGTAATAATGTCATTTTCCTAAAAATGGATGAGACAGCAGAGCTAATATTACCTAATCTTTATGCATATTAATAATTGTCTTGGCTTTGACCATAATTCATTACATACACTTGTCTTGCATGACCATTTGAAAAGGTAGCATGTAAATATGATACGTAATATAGCTGAAACCCTAAACACACTATTTACCAAACTTCACTTGCACAAACAATAATGTTAGCATGTGTCTGCTTTGCTCCCTCCAGTGCCATTATGCTAAGAATTTTGGCTTTGCCCCTCCACTAAGCTATTTGTTGGCTCCCATGCACCACTGCTTTGATATTTACTCCACCTCTTTCACCTGGGGAATTTCACTATTATAGCCCACATATATAAAAGAGAAAAAAAATCAATATGCAGCAGGGCGCACAGGTCAGGGAATAAGCGACACTTTATTATACATTTGCAATCTGGTTGCTCAAGCCAGCCTAAAAGATGTCTCATGAAAGTGACAGTACCATGACCCCACGGCAGGCCAAACCACAATCCAGTGACCTGTCCCCAAGGGTCACAAGGAACAATGTGTGTTATCTCAGTTGTCCTTACAATCATAACACATGCACCCCCACTGATACACTCATGGACATGTGTCGTACGTCATTTAAGCAGAGTAAGCCCAGCTCGTCGGCTGATAGCGAGCTGAAATGACTTCTCAGCCTCTCTACAGGGAGACGAGTGGCATTCTATTACAAAGGCAGTATAATACTTTGGCAACCACTCTTCCTCGCTGCGTCCCATTGTCTTTTGCTCCTCTAAGCTCTGTTATTGTTCCCCTCCTCTCCATAAAGATCTCTTTCCCCCGTGGAGAGAGGTGGCGGCTAAAATGAAAAATAACGTTTTCAGCACGGTGACATCTCATCTGTTTGTCAAGTTTAAATTTCCCATGATGCCAGGCCAATGGTGGGCTGCTGGCTTAGCAGCTCCAGCACGTTGCTTTTGTTCTCACAGAGTTGTGAGTCAACTTTTCTTTCTGGACCTCTCCCTTATTCCTTGCATTTCTTCTACCAGAGTTAAGCTACTTTGCATTCTCGTTATTGTTATCCACCATGTGGGCTAAATACACCACTGGAATATGTACTATTCATCTGTCACTATGCAGTTTGTGCACATAAGTAAAGCTTGCCAAATTGAATCTGTGTCTCTTACATCTTCTAGAGTGTCCGTCTATTGATCTTCCCACAAACACACCTTCAAATTAAATTTCATCTCTTCTTCCTTGAGGACAACTTTTCCCAGGCGGGTGGTCAAAATGGAATCACGGTTTCCTGATTTGTCACTACAAGGAAGGAACCCATTGCTCTGCTGTGGATGGATGGGAGTAGTGAGAGTGAGGGAAGGTGAAGAAAGAGGCAGAGAGAGTAAATTAGATCTTCATTTCTGGGATTTTTATAAGTGTTCAAGCAGACTGCTCTAGTTATGCAACTCTAGCTTGCAGAAACCGCTGATCTCCTTGCTGTGTGCGCAGCTATCTGCCAGATAGATATTCACAGAGGCAGGCAAGAAGAAGAGGGGAGGGGTGAAGAGCAGGGCATTATAATGTGGCAGACACACACACACACACACACACACACACACGCACATACACATACACACAAAATCATATTGTGTCAGCATCCATAACAGGGACAAATTTAGGACATGCAAGTCTTCAGACAAATTTTACTGTACAGAGCACAATGAGAGTGAGAGATATGGATTAAATAGACATGAAGGAAAAGAAGAAAGAAAACATAACAAAGGAAGCAGAGATAAAAATCTACACCGGTGTGTCCAGAACATGGCAGTATGCAGTGGCAGGAAAACATCCAGTCATGTCTAAATCGAATATTTATCCAGCTTTTGAAAACAGTGTACATGCATTTGTTACTCAGTGTATCCCATAATCCCATGGCCCCACTATGGCTGCAGCACAGAGTTGCTAGGTTTGCAGTTTTCCTGCAGAAATTGGGACAGAAATTTTGACTTCCTTTTGTGGGTTGATATTTAACCTGCTGGTTAGGGGTTGCAAGTCTTGCATACATTAGATTCATTACATCGTTGTTTTGAAAAAAATGCACTAATATGTAGCTTACAGAGATACAGAGATGGTGAAAATGTGATGAATTAACAGGTGAAATGATGCATCATCAGTAATAAGCTATTGTAACTATAGTGAATGCATATATATATACATATATGTATAAGTCTTGGGCGCCCTTTTTTTAGTACAAACTTTGTTCTAGATTTTTATTTTATTACTACATTATCAAGTCAGTACAAAAACATTTCAGATTTCCAAACATTAGTTTTCCAGAATAAAATTAAATGTTAATTTAAACAGAAATAAAATAAAATAAACAGAAAAATGGTTGTATGTCAGTAAAGAAAGCAGCAGATCACATAAGAGACACTTTTCAGTCAAATAGCATAATGAAGGCTGTCGGGTTTTGCTGCAAAAATAAGAAGCAAGTGCAACAGTCAAAGTCTCCAGAAGAACTGGGGCTGCTTCTGCAAGATGCTCAGTAAAACTTATAAAACTATAACGCTAATCTCCTTATAAAACCTCTAAATTATACCTAACACTGCTTTATTTATTTTTGCTTTGCATTTTTTATTTATTACAATGCATTATAATCCAAGGCCAGCTTAAGACTTTGATAAAGAAAGAAATGCTTCATTAAAAACTTATCCTAAAATGTTCCATGTTAATCACAGTATACTCACATGTTAAGCACGATGTACTGTATTTGTCAGTGTCAGGCTTGGTTATACATTATAAATCAGATTGTGAACTTTGAGCATTGACCACTGGAGTAATTCTTGGGCTAGATTTGAATTGCCTTCGAGTGGATATGCAAAGACCTGGCAATACTGCCTCTGCAGCCAGTTTGGACATCAATCCTACTGAAAAACACAAAACATTGAGAGACTGGGAACAGCTTGTGCACTAAATTTGCTTTTAATTGCTTTATTTAAGGTACTTCTGAAAGAAATTCTGTGAAAGAAACACTGAATCTCCTTCAGTGATAATTCACTTTATCATCGCCAACAATTATGCGATTATTCAATATGCCATAACTGAACTTTTGAGGTTAGCAGTTGTTAACTCTGCAGGCATACTGGCAAAGTCGTGGCATATTGCTGCCTTCAGTTCATGTCTTACCGTTTGTTTACTCATAGCTCTGCCTCGTAAGACACCTAAAACTCCTGAGATGGCAGAGGCAGTAAGGTATCGAGACAGCCGCACCTAGAGTGTATTAGTGAAGGGTTCAATTTCCATAATGCATTTTCAACCACAGTTCATTATCTAAATTGCTTTGTCGTGACCAAATGCTATCTGTATTTCAATTTCCATAGACCAGGAGGAGGAAGACGAGAGAATGCTTCTACTGCATCTTTAACGCACCACTTCCACAGTATTTTTTTTAAAATGGTTCAGTATATTCAGAGGGGACTATTAATCCTCTACTCTAACATGTAACCATGTGCAATAGGAGAAAGAGAGATCTTGGTATCCTTTCTTCTACTGCATATATAAATATATAAATATGCCCACTTGTGATTCCTGTCCTGATACACGTGTCGCATTCAGACCTAAATCAAACTGCTGCCACTTCCCTCTGCTTGTATTTTTAAAGTGAGCTCTACTCGGTTACAGCAATGTGCGCTACATATTAAAGGGGAATTATCTGAAATGAAGGAAAGATGTTTGCCTGTAAATGTGTAATATTTTCCATCGTAACTCCAGAATCCTGCAGAAATGTCTGGATTGAGGCTTAAATATTACTCAATAATTAAACAACATCTTCCTTTTTGAATAATACATTAATAATTGAAGAATTATATGGGATCTGTCAAGTGAGCCTATTAGCATTCATATGAAGTGCTCATGAATTTTGCATTGAAATGATACGTTTTTTGCACAGACAATAACAGAAGCCTCTTCAAATTTATGTTCATTTCAAATATGTAGGCAAAAAAAAAAAAAAAAAAAGAGGCAGAATGACTAGATGTTGAGATGGCACATGGAATTCAGAAAGAATGTGGAAATGCTCCACAGCTGTAATACCGAGATTGAAATTTATAATGTGATTAATAGAAGATGACACTGGATCTGCAGACTGAGGCTGATTTGAATACCAGAAAATTACCGGATATCATTTTGAGGCCTTTACACAACTCAAGCCCTGTCAGTCAAAAGAGCATATTGTTAATTTTAATGACTATCAAATCTAGCAGCATTTGGTCGGGCTTATGTCAGTGTCATGGGTAATAATGAGCAAAAGTACCTGTAATTCGGGTTTTATTGCAAGCGTAGCCTGATGGTGAATGAAATCTGTATTTTTGTGATCTCTCAGAGGTAGCTATTCCTTGTTCTGATGTTATCCGTGTAGTCTGGAAGCTCTTTTCCTGCCTATCAAAGACAGAGCGAGGTGACAGGTCTCAGGATGGATGTTAATGTCCACTGCATCTTTCTTTCCCTCCAATCCATCCATTCATCACTCCTTGACTTCTCTCAGCTGAGTTCCCAGATGCCTCTGTCTCAGCCTCTATTGACATGGGGCTCTATTAGGGTGATCCACAGCCCTGTATATTAGCCATTCACCTACAGGGGCTGATGGCAGAACTTTAGCCCCAGGCTTCCCACACAAGCTTGTCATATACTGTTCATGTCTAGAAGGATGAGTAATAAGTTGGAGAATGGTGGTAAAACCTGCATGACCAATGGTGCATTGGTTCTTTGTGGAGACATGTAATAGCCAAAGAGAATGTCTATTTGAAGTATTTTATAATTTGACATATATTAAGAGAGCAATGGCTCTCTTAATAATAAATGGCGTTAAAAATTCAACCCCAGGTTTTTCGGAGAAGCACCAAAGTAGAGTTAGGCTCCCGCTCGTTATAGTGCACAGTAGAAGAAAGTGTTGTAGCACTCAATATCGCAACAACACTAAGAAATGGTCTTCAAGGTTGTCTCGTTTTTTTAGACTTCTGCACTCAACCAATAAAGGTTTTGGTTTTGTATTTTTAGAGAGAGGTGTCCAATTACAGGGATAAAATAAATATACTGTAATATTTCCCCACTCCTTCTTAGAAATGTTAGCTGTCCTTCAGATCCTGGAATATACATAAAATTAAAGTTATAGGATTTTGGACGTTCACACTCTTTGGTAGAAAAGTGCTACTGCAAACTACTTGTCCAAGAACATGTGATTTGAGCTGCGCCTATCTACAGCTCACAAAGTGCATATTTTTTGAGAAAATTCCGGACTGCATCCACACCAGTGGCATGCATAAAATGTAATGACACCATTGGTATAATAATAATAATAATAATGATGATAATAATAATAATAATAATAATAATAATAATAATAATGAACAGTTTAGTTTGGCAGTATTTGGCCCAAGTATTTATAATGATATTATTAAATGCTGCCATAACAGAATTGTTATAAGGAT
>CM074948.1:11385833-11435537 GCA_037577455.1 Pangasius macronema | reverse complement strand
TATAGATAGCAAGTATTAGTCTGGAAGAATTCCTCCATCCAAGACATTTTCTGATGTCTTGAAAGACACAAGAATTTATGAAAAATAGACAATAATGACAATAAAGGAAATTAAGGAACTAACAAACTTTCCATTAGCTAACTAACAAGGAGCCTACAGCAGGAGATGTTGCCTTGCTCTGAACCAGGATGGGAAATTTGTGACCACGAGCCACAGTTTAATGTAATACTGAAAACCTTCAGCAAGTACACAATTCCTAAGATGACATTATGATTCAAATGAAGTTTAGCACAATGATTCACTGTGCTACTGTCACTGCTATACACTGTAGTATGAATTATGCATATGTAGAAATCTTAACAATTTATTTGAAGGGTTGAGTTAAAGCAGCATGTTAACTAGTATGACAAGGAATCAAAGGCCAAAAAAGATTCGACCTTTGTGTGAATGTGACTTTAAGACATTTCAGCTACACTGACGTAGTACATCAGAAACATCCATGTCTGCATCCTGAATTAGAATTGATAATTACACAATCTGGCTTTGTTTTTGCACCAGCGATAAACAGCATGTACAGCCAGACGGTGCAGAAGGACTGCAGGGCTAGCAAGGTTACTTACCTGCAGTCTGCTACCTTCACTGCAGACTTCAGCTCATTTAACCTGCATTCCCACTTAGCCAGTGTTGGAGGTCAGTGCTTTCCTCTTAGAGCTCATTAACAAGTAGTCATCATATTATTTCTTTTTTTAGGTATTTAGCGTGGTCATATGTGCTAAGGCAAAGGAATGGCTTAGAGGATAATTACAAAAGTTTTGTCTAAACACATTTCCATATTCAGCACATGACAACTTTGTGACAACCTTTTATACATAACCAATAAAAAAATAAAATTCTAGTTACCCAGAGTATATAGGATAGAGTCTCCACAATATCTTAAGATATTCCTTTTCAAACTATTGAGGTCTCAAGGGGGTAATTACTTTATCCCTTGGGACTCTAGCTACACATTTTCTATTAGTCTTGCTAGTGATACACACACACACACACACACACACACACACACACACACACACACCAGGTCCCTCAGCATAACCAGGCAAGTGGAGCCAATTGATAAGTGCCTGTGCAAACCAGGGCCCAGTAAAAGAAGAGCTCAAGGGAAATGCTTATGATGGGACAGATATGGTTGTACCACCAGATGGGAATGAGCAGTGTGGTGGGAAAATGTTTTGAAGGTGCTCCAGGAATCATCTAACTGAATCTGGACAGAGAATAATCAAATGCATTCACACTCACTCTCTCTGGAGAAAGAGACTTGTGGGAATTGTACTCTATGAGGACTCAGAGATCCTGAGACGCCTGATAAAGTTGTAAGATTTTGTGACCAATGGGTCTTTGTTTCTTGCTGCCAAAAATACATTCTGGCAGGGAGTCCAGTCATTTCTTGATGTCAAAACAGATCATTGTGTGTTAACTTCCAAAATTCAGAAACGTAGACAATATTCAATTTTAGGCTAGAAGTGCTTAAGGGCATTCCTACCTGTATTTGACCCACTTAAGCTGTCCAGTAACTCTCTTCCTCAAAGCACCTATTGTAAAAGGATTTAAAAATAAATCTGTGTGCAGTGTCACTGAGTATGTGACTTTGAAACAACCCCAGATAAAACCCCAATTGATTCTTCCTCCAAATTTCCATATATGGATATGTGTGTCAATACTGTACAAGTATGTTTGCACACACATTGGCACAGTCAGTAAGTCTGGGTGAGACAGATAACTTTAGCTAGGTGGGTGCTGAATGTGTGGTCACCTTCCCCTTTCCTCCTGATTAAAGACCTGCTTTTCAGAATGACTCCAAAATCCCATACTGCTTTGTTCTTTGAAGGAGAGAAAAGTCTGGTGGTCCAAAGGACTTTTTTTTCTTTTATCAGACACAGACAGGTCTGTTTTTTTTGTTTTGTTTTGTTTTTTTTTGCCAAGATTAGGTTTAGGCTAGTGCTCTGTAACTGAAATGAGAAGTTTCTATTATATACTAGTATGAGTATGAAATTTTTACACCTACGTCTTCTATCCCTATCCACCTCTCACTACTCTCGCTGTGGCCACCCCTTAAGGGAAAAGCCGAAAGAAGAAGAAGAAGAAGAAGAAGACTCATACTTTAAAAGTGCAGGGAAAGAAAAATATCACACACAGTTGTGTACAATGAGCTATAGGAAATAATTGCCAGAAAGATTTATGAAAACTTGTAAATAGACTATTTATCACAATTCATTTTTGATCTGAAAAAAAAAAAAACACTCCAATTTATCCAGACTGGTAGATTTTCCGTGAGTCGCAGGAGGCCTAAAGAGTCTCCATAAAACTGGGATTCATATTGTCAGTGAAAATGAACATTTGTTTCAGAAGCACAGTAGTACTCGTTTGGGAGAACACAAGAATTATTTTGTTCCCTGTAATATAAACACAGCCATTAAAACTTGTTAACTTGTTAAGTTCATGTTAACCCTGAATATCCTCACATGTGCTAATGACATGACAAAGAGTCATTAATTAATCTGTTTGAATTCAAGTAAACTGTTCTGTGCATGACACTTAGTGTATATATACATATTGGTGTATAACTCAGTGTATAATATGTATAACCACACACATATATAACCTTACTGTATACAACTCATACTATTCAGGTCACACCATTGTCATTAACTCTACAGTTGTGATTACAATGCAAAGCTGGCACATGTAGGGCTGTCTCTGCAATAGTCATGCAAAGCCTCTAGCCTTATTCAGCCAGCATCCTTTCTAAAGAGTGTCAGAAGGTGTCACTGTCAGTCACCATGCGATGACATATTTGATTAAAATCTTTTACAGACACCGACAGGAGAGCAAAACTTGGCTCACTACGTTCTCAGCTATAAAGAACTGAGAGAATGAAATGCCAAAGGGATTTATTCACCAGCATATCTCCATTTAAAACATTCACACATTTCTATCTCCATTGAAACACACACACACACACACACACACACACACACACACACAAAACCACGCTAGACACAGACAAAACCCTGAGTCCTGCATTAAAGTGTTCCAATCAGTTCATCCCATATCTCTCTTGTTTGTGTGTTTGTGTGTTTTTTTATAATTCATTATGTATTAAATACATCATTTAAGAATCACACAATTGTGTTATATATTCTAGCTCATACAGTTAAAGAGGAACAAGGAACCAACTGATTAGTGAGACATGATTTAAAATAGTTTACCAAAACCCAAGTATAATTTCTCCAATCACTTATCTTACACACTCTTTATATCAGCATTAAATTTTATAGTAAGGCTACATAATCACCCCTTCTGTTGTCCTGTCCACTGTCCTGCGTATTTATTGTCTTGTGTAATTATTGAGATCTCTACCAACCGTTATTGGCACCTACCACAGCCGCTGCATCCACAAGGCCAACAGCACTATGGATGACCCCACCCGTCTCCTAGATTATTCACCCTCCTGCCATCTGGCAAAAGGTACCAGAGCATCCGTGTCACCATCGCCAGACTCGGCAACACCTTCTTCCCTAGTCGAATCAAATGCCTCTCAAACCCCACCATCATACACCCATCCCTGAACACCTGAGCTTTATAATGCTGCTATGGGACAGTTTTTACTTTGATGAGATACTTTTTGTATAATGCTGCTACACTTCTTCCACAGTCAATAGCTTACAGACAATTGTTTGCACTCGTTCTTCTTTTGTCCTGTCTAGTTAACATCCACCGTCCTGTGTATTTATTGTCTTGCGTATCTGGGGTCTAGATAGTCCTGTGTACTGTGCTATTGTATTGTTATGTGTTGCATGTCATGTCATGTCATGGAGAAATGACATTTTGTCCCAATGTACTGTATAATGAGTTACTGTATATAGAGGAATGACAATAAAAACCCACTTGATTAATTGAAAGACTGCTCCTAGCTATATCCCTCATATCACACACGGTTATGTGAATGTGATCACATGTGAAATACACCTGAAGCTGTATTTCCATATGTTATGCTCTGAAATTGTGAACTCGAGTTAACACATGATATCTTGTGAACTACATGATCACGTGTGAAAAAGATGCACTACATGCAAAAAGTCTATTATATGTATCTGAAAATTGTGTGAACTGTGAAACCACATGTCTTACATGTGAATGGTGTGTTTATGTATAATTTATGTCGTCCCTGTAGTTCTGTGTTGTTCTGTGTTTGTCTTATGTAGCACCTTGGTCCTGGAGAAACGTTGTTTCATTTCACTATGTACTCGTATACGGCTGGAATGACAATAAACTCCACTTGACTTGACTTTGATTTATTCACATGTGACTTTCATGTGCCTTTTCTGTAAGGATCATCCAAAATGTCAGATGAATTAATTAGAGAAAGGCTACTACTTGTCCCCAGTAGAAAAAAAATAGTCTTCTTTTTACTTCATCTCTCTGCAACACCTGAGTGAGCCACTTGCTCAGCTCTCAGAGGATCAATTGTTTACTCCAGCAAGACAGAATCAGAGTTTGCTTACTCTTGCTGAGCTTCCTATTTGAGCAAGCGTCTGTACACATTTTGTCTCTTTGTTTTAAAGGTCTAGTGCCATGAGAATCATTATGGCTCAAGCATAACAGCAAACACGAAATGAGGCTCTCTAAAGGCATCCAACTGCAGCCTACTGAGGAGCAGATTCACATTGGCAAAGTCTTTTTGGCAAAAAATCCAGCAAACAACAAAAAAAAATCAAATTGGGTCAGCACTTGGATGGGCTTATCTGAGCATACCATGACTTGCAGGGGATGAGTGGGCCACTTTGGGGTCCGCCCTGCAAATAGTACAACTTTCTACTCATATCCTGAAAATGAGGAGATCTCTGAAACAGCCGGAAATGAAATGCTAGTGTTCTCTGAGCATAGCTGCATAGCTGCATAGTTATAGGTAATTAGAGTCATACTCTCTATAAACTGTAACTGAGAGAATAACAAGGTTAAGAGATTGACCTGTTATGACTGCATGCACACACACACACACACACACACACAGTTTTGTCTTACTTTCCTTCTGATGACCTTCCATTGACATAATTATTAATGCAGCTAATTAATGCTATGCCTAAACCCAAATCTAACCTTAACCTGTGTTTTGTTTTGAATAAGAAAAAAAACTGTCAGCTATTTATTCTCCACCAAGATATAAACACACACACACACACACACACAAACAAATGTTTTACACTATAGTCCAATTTTGACACTCTATATCACTCTATATCATATTACTGTTTTAATATTTTTGGAAATTAAAATGAGACCTCACTAAGAGGCAGCAGTCTAGCCAGTCTTGATGTGTCCCATGTCCTCTCGCGTTCAGTGAACACAGGTGCATCACACCCAGGCTTCTCTCCTGCAGACACAAATGCCCATTATTGCCTCCAATTTCAGCAATTAGCTGCACAGGCCTGATCAGTTTCATCTTGGCAAATAAAGCTGAATTAATCCACCACCTGTTGACACTTTTGAGGGAATTGCTAGTTTTACCATGACAAGGAAAATTAGTTTCTGTTACAATTTCAGCAAATGTGGAAATCAGTAATTAAAAAATATGGATAATATGTTTATTTAACAGAGGAATGTTTCAGGGGAGGGGGAGTGAGTCTTGCTCAATATACAGTAGTCTTAGTATACGAACTTCAAACAGTGTCTTTTTAATTTTCTGTCTGTCAGATTGATACAGTGGATGGTTTAACAGTTCTGGGTATTAATATCTTAAATCTGATACAGCAAAATTGTGTTTGCAAAAAACATTATGAAATATCTTACTGCTTATTTTCAAATGCAGGGGCCTGTGAAAGGCTTAGTCATGTGTTATGCTGTTTTTTGACTAGGTTTATTATGCATCAGGCTTTAAAGGGTTGATGACTACTACAGACTGGATGATTAAAGTGTAACTTTGATTGCATGCTTTAAAACTTGCATTAAAGCGCACTAGAAACTGGGCCACTGAACATCCCACACAGGCAGTGCTATCGCAGGGCTATCATTTATAGACATCAGATGGGTTTATTTAATTTGTCATTGGGGAATTGATATTTCCTTTAACCTTAATGTTGTAGGGGGTATTAAACTGACACACCCAGTTACCCCTAATTACATCTCACTCCAAGAGGTGAATCACGAACACAATAACTCAATTATACAATTAGCATTTCCATGATTAAGATGTGTGCTTGTGTGTGTGTATTTGAGAGAGGGGGCGTGTTTGTGTCTCTGTGTGTATGCTAACTAGATTACCTTAATTTGATTGAAACAGCGTCGACTGACAAGAACAGGATACAAGCAGTACACAGCAGGAGAGTCTCTAGCTCTAGTTAAAATGAAATCAATGCTCCAGGTGCACTAGACGGTAAAAACAATACATTCTGACGGCCATCGTTTCATGTACGGTTAAAGACGTAATGTCTTGAGCTATTACACAGTGGTATTTTCACAGACTCAGGATGTAAAACCCATCATTTTTCTTTGGTGCAAAGACAAGATTGCTGGGAATGTGCTGTAATTACAACAGCTTATTATTCTTAGCAGACAGTTGTTACCGTAAATGGATATAATCACTAACAGCTAATTCTATGGGATGTAAATTGTCATTCATTCCACTTCAAAAAGTGTTTTATTTTGGTCAGGGTCACAGTGGATCCAAAGTCTATACTATATGGCCAAAAGTTTGTGGACACCTGACCATCACACCCATATATGGGCCTTCCCCAGACTGTTGCCATAAAGTTGAAAGCACATGTTTTTGTATGCTTTGTAGCATTACAATTTCCCCTAAGGGGACTATGGGGCCAAAACATGTTCTATGGGGCAGTCGTGGTCTAATGGTTCGAGATTCAGACTTGTAACCCGAAGGTGAACCTGAAGGTGGTGGGTTTGAGTCTTGGGTCTGGCAGGGATTGTAGGTGGGGGGAGTGAATGACCAGCGCTCTCTGCCACCCTCAATACCACNGTTAAATGCAGAGCACAAATTCCAAGTATGGGTCACCATACTTGGCCACAAGTCACTTCACTTCACTTCACTTCACTTCACTTCACTATCATGACAAAGGCCCTGTGCACAAAGGTCCATGAAGACATGGTTTGTCAAAGTTGGAGTGGAAGAACTCGAGAGACCTGCAAATCCCCTGACCTCAACCCCACCGAACAGTCTGAACTCCCTAATGCTCTTGTGGCTGAGTAGGCAAATCCCCACAACCATGCTCCAAAGTCTTATGGAAGGCCTTCCCAGAAGAGTGGAAGTTATTATAACACAAGGGGGACTAAATCACAATGCATAAAATCAGGCAGATGCAGGTCAAGATCAAGTCAATTACAAGTGTTCTTCGTATTACCCCTTTTACACCTTGGTACCGTAACGAGAACCACAGTCTACCTTTGACATGAGAGAGATCAGAGGAGATAGGTCAGAAGATAATGCCAGACTGGTTCAAGCTGACAGGAAAACTCAAGGAATTACTCTTTAAATCTATGGTAAGCAAAAAAAGCATCTCAGAATGCACAATATGTCAACTATTGAGGCAGACAGCCTTCTATGGTGAAGACCACATTGGGTTCCACTCCTGTCAGCCAAGAACAATAATCTGAGGCTACAGTGGGCACAGGTTCACTGAAACTAGAAAAAAGATTTTAAAAAAAAAGCTGGTCTTTTTTAAACAACAAACATTTTTAACATTGAAGATTAAATTAAGTTCTCAATATTTATCCAAACTATGTTATGTGGGAGGCTGCTTGCCTTAACTTTGGCTTTTGAGGAAGAAACTCAATAAGAAAACACTCTCCTTTAAAAGACAAATTTTTCCACTGGCACTCTGTCTTCCATGCTGGTTTCTCTGGCTTGGCCCCTGAGCTGCAACGTGATTGGTTGGGTGAACAAAAATTGCAGATGTCACTCTGCACTTTTCTAAAAAAAAAAAAAAAAAGTGCCTTTTTTGTGATGAATTAAAAAAACACACACACACACACACACACACACACACACACACAGACGGCAGCATTTTTTTTAAAGCAGCCACACTCGGCCTACAGCTCCCAATAGGATCACGTGTACAACGTGCTGGTGGGTGAGGAAAAATGCTTTGTGTGAAAGCAGCTTATGAGGAAAGTTTAAGACAGGTGTAAACCTAATAATACTCAAACCGGATAATAATACTTCAAACGCTCCATAACCTTTTCAAAGCTGAAAAATATCACATTTGACTACTAATTTCTGGTGAATGGTCAGTCTCTGGATATTTTGGGGGGTTTAACACATTATAGTCACTTTTAGTTTTAGGTGAATGAGTTGCAGATACAGGAAAAGAGTTTACTGGCACATGATGTCATTCCTCCACCAAATGATGTCCATTAAATGTTACACCTTGACAGTACATCATAGCAGGATTTTTCTCTTATACCACAGCAATTTGCTGATTTCATTTGGTAACGAATGACGCTTCATAAATGTTTAAATGTTTATAGTTAGATTTAATGTAATATAATCCACAGCTACAAACAGTCGTTCCCTCATCGGCTTCTCTTTTCTCTCTCTTGACGTTAACAAAAATAGACAAAAAAGTGCAGCTTGGCATGTTACTGAGGAACTGGAAAGACTTAAGATGTGTCCTAAAGACTCTTGTGGTGGAAAACTTACTTAAAAAAGTAAGTATTAAATTAAATGCATCCTTGCAGAAAGCCTCACAGAAAGCAATGATTATACAGTACATTTTCTTTGTTAAATAACGTTTCTTTTTTTAATCCATTTATTCCCTGGCTTAGATTAAACAGAATGTCTCCATACAAGTCCGTATGAATGAGTTGTTACCATAGAAACAATAACATATTAGAAGGGGTGCATTAATATAAAGCAGTGATTTGAGTTTTAGCCAGCACAACTGTCAGTCAAAATCTTCTGACCAATCAGATTTGAGGATTCAGCAGCGCTACTGCATAATATAATATCACATAACAAAATGTCACGCAATATCCCACTAATTCAACATCCCAGAGTATGATGACAGCAGTCTAATGTATAAAGGTGAACAAAATACATCGTTCTAAGATCACAATGGTGCTTTAGTGAACTGCTGCTCCATTGCACTCACCATTCTCTCCAGGCTGTTGCTAATGGAGACAAGCATTGGGAGATTCAAAGCAGAGGAGGCGTTTTTTTCAGGGTCTCCATGCTGCGCCTCAGTGCGCACAACTCTCTTCCTACTGCGGCAAACCCAGTCTGATTGATTTGAGAGTAGAGGTGATCATATGATCACACCCTTTGCTGGTTTCTTCTTCATAGTCAGATTTCGTCATGTTTCTGCTCTTCTCGCTTTCAATCCTCCTCTCTACAGATACACCAACCACTGACCCCATGCTGGCAGATTCAGTTGCTGACATTGTTGACTATTTTGAAATTTAATTTTTCCTTGTTTTTTTTCCACTGTTCCTAAAAACGTAGCTAAAATCATACATTTACATTCCCCTCACTGTTTGTTTTGGAAATATTCATGAATATTTTGAAACTTTATCAAAATAAATGAGATGACAATTTGGATGCCACCAAAACTCCCCACTTTCCACACACGGAGGCTGCAAGATCCTCTGAAGTTGGCAAAGGCTGGCTGCTCGACAGACCCCCTACAGCTTCTCTGATATCTCTCAAGACTGAAGAAAGCTTTTGCTTACCATCAGAAAACTACTTTTTTGCACTGTGCAGCAGTTCTCAGATTACCAGGTAAATTTGTTTCCTGAGTCTTCTGATTTGGTGGTTTCATATATTTGCTCATGTTGGTTTTACAGCTTACACACGTCTTGCACATCTCCATCATTCTAAACTGTACACCTTTTTTAATGGCATTTAGCCCATCCTTTGGACATGACTTTATGACTTGCCATGTTTAGTAGCTCTTGGCACTTACATACTGTAGATGTGTATTTCAAAAACCTAGGTAGTTGACACTGCTAAAGTCACTCCTGCTGCAGCTCATTCTCCCTGTTAGTAAGTGCCATACTTAAACTTCTTTTCATTTCTGATGACTTTTACCCCTATAAGATAAGAATGTAGATTAAATCAAGTTTGTTTCATTTTGTTTTGCGTTTCTAAAAAGCATATTTTTACTAATACAATGCACTCTACACATATCTTGCCACAACTTCTGACCGTAATATATGAGTCAATAGGTGAGTCAAATTATTTATTTTTTTCAAATTTTTTGCCTTGTTTATTGCAAATATTTGTCATAGTGTAAGTGCTTCTTAGCGTAATGAGTGTCCAGATTCCTAGGAGAAAAAAAAAACATATTAAATTCTAATTTATGTCTCAGTGTTAAGGTTTTCATTTGACTCACCCTCATATTTATATATCATTAGCCTCATACCATAATTGCCTAAGTCATATTTGAACCAAATATGACTTGGGCAATTATGCTATGAGGCTAACGATATGTATTTTGACATTTTTCAAAAATGTAACATGGCAATATGTTATTCGCCTTGAATCCCAGTAAAACTTTAAAATGACAAACCACTACATAAAAACACCATAACATCATTAATACAGAAACTTCAAGGTTCCTCTATAGAATGTTTCACCTTTTGGTATATATTGCATTTATCATGCACAAGCAGTATCATTAAATTTGCAACTTTTCCATTCACTGATCAATACTCTATGTATCCAGACCTTCGAGTAAGATCTAGTCCTAAATAACTCTCAGTCACAAAATACAGAGCTGTAAAATGGGCTCCTATGCTTCTCCCTAATGTACCTGAATCTGATTTACAGAGCAATCCAAACAGAATAAAGATGTCTGATCCTGAATGCTTCTGGAATAAAAAATTTCAGCCCCATTCCTCAAAACAATGCCAGGGGCTTGGTTATAAATGGTCTTCTCCAAAGTCTTTTAACCAGGTCCATTCAATCATTCAAAATATATTATAATTGGCAAAGCAATAAAATATATCTTTGCCTGTAAATAAGTGAGGGTGGCCTGGGTAATTCCGTGCACTGTAAGAGGTGAATTTATATGGCATCGAATCAGCGGTTAATTTCCCAGAGGAAATTAATTTAGTCTGTGCTAAGCAGAAAGTGAGTGAAGATGAATGCTGACCACTGTCTCTGGCATGGATATTGATAGTGAGAGAATATGCAGGCCATACATCAGGCCTCTCACACATGCTGCAGAGCTAAATTATGTCCATGAGCATCTGGACATATGGTATTTAGAAATGGACATTCATGCCACTGGAAACGACCTTGGGAGCACACCTGTGATAAGAGGCATGCTTGGGCCAAGAATTGTGAAGGATTTAGAATGAGGTCTTATTCCAAAGGATGTGATGAAAATGTATTATTCATCCAACATCACTAACAGTGACTGTTTGAATAGCCTTAGCATTTGCCCTTGCAGTATGCCAGCTACAGTGAAATTCATTGTTGGTCTACAAGCTACATTTAGCATTTAGACACATGAAGCATTGTTTCTGTAAGACATTTACAGCTTTTATAGAGTACAGGAAACTGCTGACCAAAAGCCCTAGCTTTTAACTGCTTTGAAGAGGTTACATAGGAATCATGGCCAACATCCTCTGACCTCCTGGGAGGTCTGGTGATTTGCATTACGTACTCACAGTGGAGAATCCAGCTCTCCCATGTCGATAATGGCTGCAGTACATTTTGTGCACTAACCTTATTGTTCAGGCTCTAGCACTTCTCTGTGCAAGATCAAAGCCCTAGATCTCAAACTCCAGAGGCTCAAAAGCCTGCTGAGAGGCCCTGGCATTTACCACAACCATCCCTTTGAAACAATATGAAAAGGCCAAGTAGCAAGTGTCTCCATTTTCCTTCTCCTCTTTCCACATGCAAAGAATGAACCTGGCATGCTCTGAAGTGGGCTTACACATGCTGCTTCAGAATCCTTCCCTTACAAACATGTCCGCTGAGAGCACTTATAGTTTAAGCCAGCCCATTTCCTTTTCAAGTCTAAGAGTGTGATCATTAACCTTTTATCTTATCTTGAGCCAAATGCTAAAGCTAGTTAAAAATTCAATCTATCTGGTTACTTACATTTTTTGAAAACATAAAGGTGTTCTAAAGCCTCTTTTATTTTACCCTTAATTTTTAAGCATTAGGTATTCAACTGCACTATATTCTTTGACCAAGAAAACATTTGATGCGATTTTTGGTGCTATTATTTGTTATTTTAAAAAATGCTTTGCTTTTGTGTGCATTGGCCCATCACCCCACCCCATTGTCGTCCTTCACGTATGGAAGGATATGTGATGAGTTAGCCTTACACCATCAACCCATAGCTCCCATAGTGATACCCCACTGGGAATCAGGGCAATTAGAGGAGAACATGTACGACATAGAAACATTGCTCTTCTTCTGTTCAGCGCACTTATGACAACCACAGCAGGTAGCCACATGACTGTAAAAGCCTAGTCATACCACCAACCAGTAGAGCAGCACCTCATCCGAATATTTCAGAATAAGAAAAGAAAAAAAAAAAAAACTTTTTGAATTTGATCTAAGCACAAAATGACATTTACATATTATTGCAGTAACAGTCTGACTGGTTATTGTATACACTCATTCCCTCATTCATTCATCTTGAATAATCACTTTATCCTGGTCAGGGTTGTGGTGGATCTGGAGCCTATCCTGGAAACACTGGACAGGACACCAATCCATCTCAAGGCACCATGCACAAATTCATTCCCACCTACGGAACATTTAGTGTAGTCAGTTGACCCAGCGGCATATTTTTGGAAGGTGGGAGGACACTGGAGAACCTGAGAGGAAACCACATGGACACAAGAGTGCTCAGGTTCGAACCAGGGAACCTGGAGCTGTGAGGCAGTAACCCAACCTGCTACACTACCATGCTAAGTGACTGGGCATTTTTACATTTTTACATTTTCATTTATTCATTTAGCAGATGCCTTTATCCAAAGTGACTTACAAATGAGAAAATAAGAGCAAAGCGATTTGGTATTTATTTTGTTGCATTGTTCTTTATATAAATGACAAGATATTCTGTAGAGGTGGGCAGGGAAGTTTGAGGGAAAACCTGCACTGGCAAATTTGGTGTGTTACATTGCAACTAATTGCATCTAATTTAACATACACTATATGACCAAAGGTTTGTAGACCTGACCAATTACACCTATGTGTGCTTATTGAATATCCCATTCCAGATTTAATTCCCCCTTTGCTGTTATAATAACCTCCTCTCTTCTGAGAAGGCTTTCCACTAGATTCTGGAGCAAGGCTGTGGGGATTTTTGGCCATTCAGCCACCAGAGCATTAGCCAGCTCGGGCTTTGATGTCGGGAGAGTGTTTTCATCCTAAAGTGTTCAGTGGGGTTGAGGTCAGGGGTCTGTTCAGGCCACTCAAGTTCTTCCACACCGACCTTGGCACACTATATCTTTATGGACATTGCTTTGTGCTCAGCAGTAATCATTTTACTGGAATTACTTCTTGGTACAAATGAGATGTAACTTTATAAAAACTAATAAGAGACTCACAGGGGACACTATGATAAAGTGCACGCAAAAAACTGCACAACAGGTCATGTAAAAGCATAATTGCTATGCATTTAGAAAAGAAAAAAAAAATTGGAAACCTCTTAACAACATCGTATCTATGAATAATTAAAACAGCAAGTATGCAACATAGATACTTCACTGTGCTGGCAAGGTCAAACCTTCTCATTAAAAACAATTTCCCCAATACATATTACAGCACATATTTCATTTTTTTACTTATTATGTCCCTTCTCATGCCATATCTCCACATAAAAACGATAGAGAAAAGATCAAAAGTTCTAGCAATTAACATCGATTGAGCTGCTCTGTTTCCCTCGAGGATTAGCCCTATCACTGATGAAAGAGAACAGTGTGGATCTTAAAAACTGGATAAGAGTTATAACCATGCATTTAGATGTGCTAACAATTAATACCCTTTACTAGGCTGTTGCTAGTCTATCAAGTCTTCAGTGCAGCAAAACATCTCACCTTGATTTAGTTTCTTATCAAAAGCTTCGATCCCCTTGGGAAATTTAAAAGGTTAGGGCTGTTAGTGGTAGTGCATAATGTCAATGCAATATTGGTGTTATGGTAAAGTCACAATTTAGCAAGCTAACCATCTGCCACATCAGTAGCACAGGGACTCATCACACAAAAGCTCTCTCTCTCTCTTTCTCTCTCTCTCTCTAACTCTGTTGTATGCTAAGTGTCTATTTGTTGTCTAAGAAGCACAGAAGAGTTTTTTAATCTTACATCTCAGGGATTGTTGCCTCTATACTAAGTGTCTATCTGAACAGGCTTTTAATGTTGCACATTTTCAGAAATGTCTGTATCAAACAAATGATAAAACCTTTTAAAGAACATCAGTAATAGGAATATGAAATGAAAAGCAACCCAAGCATCTAATTAAAACTAGACACAAACACCTTTTGTGAAGGTAACTAAGGACTATTGTTTACACGAAAAAATGGGATTTATCATTCAACACATCAATATGTCAAAAAATAAATTACTTTTTTTATATAGAACAAGTGTCCTGGTAATATCACAATATAATAAAGATATTGCAATAAATTTTTCACCAAATGTTTTTTTTTTTCCTGATAGTATTGCAGATGTTGTCAATACTGTCATCCTTCATTCTATGTCATACTATACCATCATTACTTGCACTAACAAGTAGCTGATTGGGTGTTAAAATTAACATTTGTCACACATTTCATTTTTTTTCTCCTTTTCCTTTTCATACATTTTTAATTTTATATTGTTTCTGAGTCCATCACTTGGGACATGAGTATATGGCTGGCACTAAGTTATAAACCCTTATACATATTTTGGTCCCCAAGCTCCAATCTTGAGCTCAGATTTCTGTCTGTGTGAGTTTTGCATGTTCTCTGGTTCTTCCTACCACATCCCAAAAACATACTAGCAAGTGGATTGGCTATAATAAATTGTCCATATATGCAAATGAGTGTGTAAATGTATGTGTGCATGGTGCCATGTGACGGACTGGCGTGTATTCCTGCCTCATGCCCAATGTTTCCAGGATAGGCTTCTGATCCACTACAACTCTAATCTGTTGCGTATTGAATGGTGAAAATCTGCCATATTGCCCAACACATATAGAACTATTTCTACATACACTACATATATATAATACAGAGTGTATTTTAATCAAAAATCTTTGTCTGTAAAGACAAATGTGTGTGTGAAATCCTGCTGTGTATCTTGCACGCTAGCATTTCTGTTTCATGTTGGCTGGCTGTGTTTATGCAGAAAAAAATGGGTTTCAAGTAGCCAGGCCAATACACAGCTCTGAAGAGAGTGTGAAAAAAAATGTGGTGAATATGCTGCTTGGAACCGTAATTATTAGTGCACCAAATTTATTTCTCCATCCGTAGATCACCAGAGGCAAAAATCATTAAAAGAGATCAAAAGAGTGATATTTGAGTTGTTCTGGCCTAGAAATGCAGCTTTGAAATAAAAAGTTGCCTTTTATTCACTTCAAAACAGTGTATAACCTCTTTATTATGAAACAGCAACAGCATTATGTCACCACTTTCAGTGTGGGCCAACTTTGTTTCCTCGCTGGACGAGCTGACTTGCTGATTGCTATCTTTTTATGCATTAGGTAAGCTATAAGTCACTGCTTGTTGGACTCCAGGACCAACACAGCAAAGTATAATATTCTCCATTGGGATTTTTTTGGACGTGGAACACCTGCGTAAGGCGTTCTGTCCTCCTGCAGTTTGCACCTGCCTCACAGGCTCGGCTGATGTGGCCTATAAGGCCAGGAGGATAAAGACATCATCTGCAAGGCTAAGAGAATGGATGACCTACCTTGTGCATGGCTGTCATCTTAAAGTTCATGCCCTCACAGAAATGCGCACACACACAGTCCTGCATGTGATCTCATGTATGCCTGTATGGCTGCACATATATTGTCGTGCCTAGCCACACACCCACACGCCAGGTCCCCCTTAATTTATTCTCATCTGTAAGCACACATCCCCCTGCACGAGCACATCACTCTTAGCTCCTCTCTTATTGGCCCTATCACAACCATTAGCTCCCTCATATCAACTTCCCTTTCTCCTTCCACTCAATAAACATTACCTGGGCTTAAATGATTCGGCATGATGAGATTACTGCCCTAAATTAACGCCACTGCCAGGCAGACTTTAAGTCATATTGACGTTTCAAATTGAGTCGTTTATTTAAGGGACCCAGTGCTGTAATCTAAAAAGTGCAGTATGTAGCTTGCATCAAACTGAGCTTTGATGGATTATCATTATCTTGGTCTCTCTCTCTCTCTGGCTCTCCCTCTCTCTCTCTCTCTCTCTCTTCATTATGGGCTCCTCATTAGCAGTAGCAACATTAATTTAACTGAAGAACAGGAAGAGTATAATCATTCAGATGTTCTATATATATTTTAATATACAGTATATTGGGGGAGGGGTCTATATTTATCTCTTTGTATGAGCCAAAATACCCCACAATTATAATATACAACTTACATTCCACACAATGATAGTATACAAGATAATATACATTTTATACATTTTTCTTCTAAATTAGCCTTAATTGTGATACTGTAGATGTTTCCAAAGTCATACAACTTGTCTGCAAACCCCAACTCAACCTGTCACACAATGCCTTGTGTTTGCAGTTCACTTGTAGATCACAGCTAGCTTCTTAACTATGTTAATGCTATGTTTTGTTTTTATATCCCTGAATTACACTATACGGCCAAAAGTTTGTAGACACCTGACCATAACATTCATACAGCATGTGCTTGTTGAACATCCCATTCCAGATTTAGTTGTTGTCCAAGTTGCAGTTATCCTCCAATCCTCTGGCAAGGCTTTCCACTACATTTTGGAGGGTAGCTGTGGGGATTTGCCCATTGAGCCACAAGAGCATTAGGGAGGTCAGGTACTGATGTTGGGTGAGGAGGCCTGGGAGACAGTCACTGTTCCAGTTCACCCCAAAGGTGTTCAGTGGGGTTGAGGTCAGGGCTCTGTACAGGCCACTCGAGTTCTACCACTCCAGCCTTCGCAAATCATGTCTTCATGCGCTAATGACAATGTGCACAGGGGCATTGTCATGCTGGAACAGGCTTGTGCCCCTTAGTTCCAGTGAAGGGAAATTGTAATGTTACAGCATACAAAGATATCTTATACAGTTGTGTGCTTCCAAATTTGTGGCACCAGTTTGGGGAAGAACCACATATGGGTGTGATGGTCAGGTGCTTGGCTATATAGTGTAGCTAGTAAATTATTTGATTCAAACTTGTAACAAACTTTGGTGATGTTTGACTGGTTCTAGAGGATGTCCATCTCTCTCTCTCTCTCTCTTTGATTTTGAAAAACTGACAGAGTAGTCGACTTCGTAATAAATCTATGTTATTGTGTGACAAGGAAACACCCAAGGAGTGTTTCAACCATTATGCACAGTGTGTGTGTGTGTGTGCGCGCATCTACAAAACCCAAATTTTCTTGTCTCAGCAGCAATCCTTCGTTGCAGGGACCTTGTACGTTCCTGAGTGCATGCAACACACACACACACACACACACACACACACACACACACACACACACACACACACACACACGTATTACCATCTTTGTACGACTTCTATAATGCTATGTATGTACAATCCTCACGATGACCTTCCATTGACATAATTATTAATGCAACTAATGAATGCAATGCTTACACCTAAACTGTAACGCGGCAGGTGCCTTCTCAGGCGGATCCGCGGCCACCCGCACGGGCTTTTATAACACGGCGATCTCAGGAAGGCAATCAGCGTGAACGCGCTGCACCTGGCCGCGCCTCTTTATAAGCCCTCTGAGGGCCTCACTCCGCGCGCGGACATAGAGCTGTGCCGGGTAACAGAGCGGCGCCACGCTACTCTGGTCGGCGATTTTGATAGATATAAAAAGAAAAGAAGAAAAGCGAGAAAATAAAATATTTAGGTTTAGAAAGAAAAGTAAAGAGACAGAAAGTATTGAGGGAAAGAAAGAAAAGGGAGCTCAGAATTAGAGAGGAAATAGGCACGAAAATAAAGAGGAAGACAGACTGAGAATCCTCATTTCCAGATAAAGATTCAGACATCCTAAGTTAGAGATTGTTTTTTGTTTCATTTGGTGCCTTTTAGTTCGGCCAGAAGGAAGGCCAGTTTTAAGTTCAGCCGTTAGCTCTGAGCTTCCCCCCTCCCAGTTTCACAAGCACTGCAGCACTCATACTCCCTATACAGTAGCATTAGCTCAGTGGGTAATGTTACGGTTTGAGGTTCACAACCTCCTTGGTTTGAGTTCTGCTCTAGGCGATCGCATTTCGGTCGGAGTCTTTTGATCCGTCTCCGCACTTGGCTCCTTTCCAACCATATATATCCCGGTCAAACGGGCCTACCTGAACCCCAGTAACCAAAAATCATTTTGTCTTTCATTTTTCTTGTGGGGACCAACTGAATGTCTCAACAAGGTCATAACTATCAGGTATTCTAATTCATTTGGTTCCCACTAAGATGTAAAACCATGCCAAAGAAAGAATGCTCTATAGGAGAAATATCTGGGTCATCAGGAGAAGCACTGCAAGCTGGCACAGTGACTGTGATAGACAGCGACCCACTGGTCAAATTCTTGATTCTGGAGTACACAAAGTCTGCCAGGGGTTAAAGGTTGAAACACAGCAGATGGGTTTCCGAAGAAAGTACTTGAACGCAATTAATATCAGACTGTGATATAATGTGTAAAATGTGTGTAGGGTAAAAAAAAAGACTCAGAGGGCAGAGGGAAGAGAGTGAGGAGATGAAAAAGGAAACAGTCTTATCAAGAGTGGGATGGATTCAGTACTGACCCTATGGGTGTGAGTGAAAGATATGAAATGAGGAGAGATGGAGACAGAAAGATAAACTACCTGATTCCTCCATTTAACAAATGACATCCTTCCTTTTTTAAGTATACTACCATCTGCTTACAATTCATCTTTGGAATTTCACAGAACAAGTCTGTGTATATCTTTATATAAAACATGGTGCAAAATAAAATTGTTTGGAGTCTCAAATGAAGCTATAAGAAGATTTGTCTTGATATCTAAAAAGAATTGGCCCTGGGATCAATCATGGCAGTATCTGATGGTTTGCCTCCAGTTGTGGGAAGTGAATATGTATGTACAAAGCACTCAAGTATAAAGCTCTCAAGAGTACACACGAAGGAAATAAAGTGTCCCCAATTGACCAATGCAAGACCAGTCTGCTGGTTATTTATAACATGAATTGTACTTGTATATGGGGCCTAATGGTCTGAGAGTCGGACTTGGAACCCGAAGGTCGTGGGTTCNGTGTGTGTGTGCCACTTGGATGGGTTAAATGCAGAGCACAAATTCCGAGTATGGGTCACCACACTTGGCCACAGTCACTTCACTTCACTTCATGTAAATTGGCATGTCGTTGGTTGCGACTTAAACCAGTACATAACCAGTCCACTGCATTTTTAACAAAATATGGAAATGGCAAACATGACACAGGGCATTATGTGAGGATTATGTATACACTGATCTACCAGAATCTAACATTGATCAGAAAACGCTTTCCTGTGTAGGAATATATGCAGCACAATCCAAAATTTATATGAACAGAGCTTTATACTTGAGTGCTTTGCAAGTCCCTGTTCACCCTCTAAGAGGCTGGAACAACAATCAATACATAACCCTCGCCGACAAACTAAACAATTGAGGCATAATTTGTTATTGTGCTGTGGATAGTAGAGTACACACGAAGGAAATAAGGTGTCCCCAACTGACCAATGCAAGACCAGTCTGCTGGTTATTTATAACATGAATTGTACTTGTTTATTGCTCATTATATTCTGCTTTTTTTCTGGGGAGGAGGAGCTGTAGGAGAAATCTGTGCTGGAAAATAGTAGGGCAGACAAAGCCCCCTAGCCTGGACAGAACAGTTTCATTAGGACCCAGGAGGGGGGCCATTAGAGGGGGAGGATAATAGGCAACTTTTTCAATGAGTTAGAGGATGTTGGATATAGGTTTATCTCAGCTGAGGGAGAAATGAGAAGAGGGAGGAAGAGCAAGGAACTGATGAGCCTGGTGAGACGGGAGTACGTAAATTCTACAGCATAAATTGTAAATGTCTGCAGCGAGAAAAGCATTTCAAATGCTTATAAGAGTAAGTGATCAAAGAAAACAATCAGTAGTTTGTCAAAAATAAATAGATGCAGATATTTGCCACCCAATACTACTATTACTACTACTACTACTACTACTACTACTATTAATAATAATAATAATAATAATAATAATAATAATAATAATAATAATGAAAATCAATTCCAATATTTCCATAATACTGGTTCAAATAACATACTAAGAATGCTCAGAGTATGATCCCTTCTCATCTAGCAACTCCATGGGACATAATGAACCTCTGCACACTATATGAGTTCATGGGAGATTCCTGCCACTATGGCTCAAATGGGCAAGGGGCACTAAGCGTTCCTATTTTTCACTTCTTTCATAAAGCAATGTTGACAAACATCATGCACGCTGCAAGGTCATTTGTCAGATTTTTGGCCACTGGGGGGAAAATGACATTCAACTGCAACTCTTTCTTGATGAAGAGCTAACATATTGCACTGAGACTTGCCCACAAACTACTCATCATTCATCACAATGAAGGTGACAGAAAATAAAGTTTACCACAGATTAACACAATGTGCTGCCTTTAAAGGATCAAATTTAAGTCACATCATTTTAGATATTTCTTTCTGTGGGAAAGTTTTCTTTTAGGTTTGGTATGAGATACTTATGGCTTTATAGCTTTATGGGATTCTTATGCCTTCACCTGTTTGTGCTAGCGTAAGGATTTTTCACTAGAGATTTCAATGCACTTCTGTAAGTTGCTCTGGATGAGAGTGTCTGCTAAATAAATAAATATCAAGACTCCAGGATTGTTAGAGCTAAATATTACCAAATATTACAAAGGATACATTTAGGGCTGAGGTGAGATTAGCATGCATACTTCTTCTTATGACTTCAATGATGTGGAATTGAATGAGATCCAACCATATCAACCTTGTTCTTCCTACATGTTTTTTCATGATATCAGGCTCCTGATAAACTAGCTATTTGGAATTATATTTGATCTCAAGTTCATTATCTTTTTAAAAAAAAATGGGAAGTGAAGTGTGGTGGCCCATACTCGGAATTTGTGCTCTGCCTTTAACCCGTCCAAGTACACACACACACACACCGTGAACACACACCTGGAGCAGTGAGCAGCCTTTTTTGCTGCGGCGGGGCTCCTCGTCAACCCCCTAGTCACGGAATGAGTTCCCAGAGTGGAGTGAGTACCATAACTCCCACCTTCTCTCGTCTGGTCATTCACTAACCCCACCTGCGGCACGAGACTTGAACCCATGACCTTCAGGTTCACCTTTGGGTTGCAAGTCTGACTCTCTAACCATTAGGCCACGACTGCCCCAGTCACAGTTATCAGTGTTTAAAGGATTGGATGACTAATAGTTGACTTATGAATCAACCCAAATGTAATCTTGGTTAAGCAGCTATGAAAAAATAAATTTCAGTGTGAAAAAAAGAAGAATAAATCCAGCCTATATTAGCTTTCTGCTAATGGGCGGCCTAACGCCCCCACAGCTCCCAGTCAGCCTGGCCCTGCCTCTGACAGAACCTGCCAGTGCTGATAGTATTGATTAGTTGGCCTGCTCATGGTCTAATGAACACAGACTTCCCCTATCCCCAACACCCACACTGCCTGTTTCCTAAGAGGAATAGGGGGTTAGTTGGCTTGGCTGGCATTGAGTACTTTGCAGCCAGACCACTGTATGCTATGACTTTCTTTTGGCAGAATTGCTGGCTCTCACTGCAGCTTTGAGTCATAAATTATTCTAAATATAGGCGAAGAAGGGAAACTCAGATTATACAGCAATCCGAGTTTTGACATTTAGAGGCATTCTGTATAAGTTTACTAGCCGGAATTTCAGAGAGAACAATATAGATTTGTTCTAAAACACTATGGGCAGGTTTTCAGTAACTGTCTGGATGTAATTTTAAAACATGGATGGCAACCTTATTGCTTTTTGCCGAGAGACCTAGAAACAGCGTAAATGATGCTAAAGTGTTTCTTAGGTTGAGGTCAGTCTATTCCTCATCTTGATAACTCAAGGTTTTCTTCACCCCATGGGAAGCTATGGCCATTTCACACTATTCTCACCTGTCCTGTACTGTCCTTTATCTCACTCCGACCTATGATATTTTGGAAGTTTTAAGATATTCTGAAGGGATGTTCGACCTTCCCTCTCTGTCTTTATTATGTTCCCTCTCCACACAGTCCTTTTCACAGTCTCATGTATGAACCCATTATTATCTTGTCAGCTATTTTTTTCATTAACTATACACAAGCATTTTGTATTTTTTTCCAATTTTGTTCCATTTTCTCCGCCAGTGTACCTCTCTTGCACTTTCCTCTTTGGGTGTTTTTTTCTTTTCTTTTCTTTTCTTTTCTTATTTATGTTTCTTCTACTTCTCACTCCCATCACTATCACTCGCTTTCAGACTCACTGCCTTGTGCCGCTGCTCTCTTGCAGATTGCCAGGCTTGGAGGCCAAAAGTATAGCTCGCATCTGTGTCATAAGAGGCAGGAAATTGGAGTGTTTGGGGGTGGAGAGGAAGGTGCTGTTCTGAGTAATTTAGCCTGAACAGCTTCCAGGGGAAGAAGGAGGCAAGGCCTGGGCCATTGGGCACAGGCTTTTACCCTCAACTGAGAGACAGACACACACACACAAACTGTGTGTGGAGTGGCAGCATGCTGTGTACAATGAGAATCCATTCAGTCAATCACACACACACACTGTGTGTGTGTGTGTGTCGTAGAAAAATGCAAGGAAGCTTTCCAAGTCCCCACACCCACCAGGCAAACAGTAAAATGTTATCCCAATCATTAAACTGGATACAATCTACATATGAAATGTAACTTTCCCAAATTAATTTAACTACCCATCTGTGTATGGTTTTCAGATGTAATTTGTAGAGCTAGACAAATATGGTGGTCAGCTAAAAGTGATTTAGATCCCAATTTCAGAATTGAGAAATGTACATAGAAGTGAATTTCATTAGCATAAAATCTGATCAGAATTTCAAATCACAAAATGAAGTGGGGGGAAAAAAAAACAGCACTCTTCTTGTCATGCCTTGTGGCCAAAAGCATAGGTGCAGAAACAAACGAATTTAAATGTGAGCAGTGAGCAGAAGCCCATGTTCCTGGCTGGAGCTCCTAGTCTAGAGAGAGCCATATTATCAGCCAGTGAAGATGGGCAAAGCTGAGGTAGGCAGGCAGCAGCCGTTTTGGATGGAGTTTTGGGATTGCTGAGAGATCGTAACAGAAGGGTAATGTCATCATATTTTATGAGGCAGAGAGAGGGGGCAAAATGGTAATGGCTGGCAGGCAACGATTTTGGTATTTTGAGCAGAGTGTAGGAGTGAAGAGTTGCCTCTGGCACATTAACTACCACACATGAAGGACTGAAAAACAGTTACCAAAATCAGTTACCATACACTTCTATGTGTTATCTACAGGGACAAACCAGGTCTCAACTAGACAACCTGGCCCTATGCATTATTTATCTTTCCATTTTGAGCCAAAATATCTGTCTCTCTCACTGTCGCGCACACACACTAAAACAGCATGGGTTTCATGAACAACAGATTTGGGTTAAACAATAGGGAGAACATGTAAAGAGTGCTGCTGAGCCATTACATGCTCGGCTACACCTGCTGTGTGCGCATGGGTGTGGGAGTGTGGGTGTGTATGCACAATGTGTGATGGATGATAAGGATGATGAGTGATGATATGCAAATGCCACAAGGGAGAACACCTGAGCTTCAGTTACTCGCCTGACTCAGACAAAAAGAGGCAGAGAGAGAGAGAGAGAGAGAGAGGGAGAGAGAGAGAGAGATTTTTCTGCCAATTCATACACACAAAATCCCTCTTTAAGTATTTAGATGTAGAGCAGCAAAACCATATATTTAACCAAAAGAATTAAATTAGGGGAAAAAAGTTGTCTCTCAATTAGTTCATTAAAAGCTACTGATGAATGAATTGTTCAAATATGTAAGTGCTGATAAGAGAAAATATAATTAAATGCAAATGTAAAAAAAAAAAAAAAAAAACAATGGGGGATAAGCAATATTTCAACTGAACAGTTTGCCCAAAATGCCTCCAGGAAACCTTTTTTTTTTGTTTTTAAATGAATGCCAAAGCAAACCTCTACCTGCATGTGTGCTTATTAATCATATTCATTTTCTTCATTTTTCATAAATATTTTAGACATTTTATATGCCAGTCAGATTTGAACTCATAATGAGGTAGGTCCGGTCTATTCCAAAATTTGGTATTCGAATTCCCCCCACTAAAAAAAAGAAAAGAAAAGAAAAGAAAATTTTTTTTTTTGCTTGCTTGCTTGAATGTAATATATGCATTACATGTGTGTGAGTGTGGACAGTGTTCTGTGAGTGGCCCTGAACATCATGGCCTTCAGTGTAGTAATTAAAAACAGAAAAGAGCAGTTAACGTATTGATTTCTTATGCTGTATTTACACAATTACATTTGAGGGTTACTGATGAATGAATTGGAGAATTGTAGAGATCTAATACTTCTCATTGTAGCTTAACATGTTAATGCAGCATGGTGAAGATCAGGTAAATGCTAGTGGCTACTAAGCTAGCTACATACAGTAAACTTTATAAAATAGTTTAACCTGAGCATGTCAAAGAATACTTATCAAGAGATCTGTCATGAATCTACAAAAATGTACTCAAAGTAGCCCATAATATTCAAGATAGCTGAAAATCAATATAGTTTACAACAAAATGTACAAATTAAAAACATAAAAGATTAGTACTTGTGCAACCAGTGGTCAATAGAAGTCACATAATTGGTTCAGAACATCTGAATATAAATACATACCTAAACAAGCAGCATCAGGAGCTATGAAGTCCAAGGATCTCTCAAAACACGTCCACAACAAAGTTCTGGAAAAGTATCACCTAGGGTTTGGTAATTAAAATGACCCAAACTTTGACCATCCCTTAGAGAACTATGAAGCATTATTAAAAAATGGGAAGAATATGGCACAACTGCAACTGTGCATAGCAGAGTCCATCCACCAAAACTCAGAGGCCAGGTAAGGAGGGTGCTAGTCTTGGAAGCAGCCAAGAAGTCAAAGGTAATGCTCAATATAATGCTACCAGCAGCATGCTTCTATATGCAGTATATACATACACTGGCTGTATGCTGCATTGGATCAGGTAGTATACATGAAAAAGAAACATGCATGTGTCATATTTTAAATCAGTCCAACTGGGATCCATTGTGTACAGAGGTTCCTGGTGTATGTACTGTATCTTGCATAAATTATTTCTCTCTTATGAAAAACATGCAGGTGTATATTTATGAATAAGTTATTAGGTGCAGTCAAATTATAAAAGCAAGCTAAAGCTGTACCAGTTGTATATTTTCCTGTTTCTTTGTTTGTTATGGGCATTTATGGTTATTTGCTTCATACTGTTTTCTCAGAAGGCTATTTTTTGAGAGCATCTCAAAAGCTACCTCGCTCAGAACACCCTGCTCAATAAATAATGGATTCATTGATTTCTTTATTTATTACTGCTTTTAAAAGTGTTATTTTAATCACCAATAGGCCCTTTTAATTGCTATTTTATTTACTATATTTTTTCCCATTGAAATAATTCTCTGGTTTATGAACAGTAATATATTCTGGATATTTCATCTCTTAAAACCTTTCTCTATCATCCTTCCTCTTTTTGTGTTATCTTGTGTATTATTCTCAAGGTCTGTTTTCCAATGAAAACAGAATGTCAGAATGTCACAATGAATAATGTTTTTTTATATTAGCAAAAAAATAAAACAAAATAGAAAGCATCCAATTTTTCTGGGCTGAAAGGTAAAAAATGGTCTATACATCAGCTGCACTAAAGTGCATAGTTGCCTTCCATAACTTTAAAGACACTTAATTGGATATGATGGCATACATGTCCTGTGTTTAATTAGCAAATCATGACACTGACTGAGAGAGACCGAGAGCCTGTTTCATTTATTCTGCCCTGCTCTCAATGGGTCAACTCAATTTCAGCCCTGCTGCAAAGCCTCTCTCGGTCTGTTTGAAGTCACCAGCTTTAAGTAATGTCAATGACAGTCTCAAAGGGCATGAAAAATGGAGAATAAAAGTAGATATTATAGAGAATGGTGAAGACAATTTAATGGGGAAAAAGCAAATTTTGGATTTTCACAAAATTCACATCAACTCCAAGTCTACTGTCATGTATGCAAACACAGTTTACAATATAAAATGATATTCTTACTTGCAACAACATTACAACAATAGGCACATATAATTATCTACATAAGTGGTGAGACCAATGGTAATAAGATAAGTTACAAGTTATATATTGGATGTTGGGATGGTAACAGTCGTACAAGTGCCTTAAGTACAACGTCAGACTATGCTTATGTAAAGTTAAACAAATTATTACATTCATTCACATCATATATGATCTATGCACATACGCAGTATTTTGCAAATCAATCTAGAAACTGAGTGACAACTCTTTACCACATAACTCCATTACTGTCTGAATTTGACAGCTCATTATAGAAAGGGATTTGCTTCCTTTTCAGAGTTAATAGCACTTAAAAATGTTTGCTGTCCCCATCCTGCACACCCATGTATAGGCATGCATTTTGGCAAGGGGAAATCTTCTTTCCAAAGCCTCTCACATTAAGACCAGATGGTGTGGCCAGAGCTGATAACAGCTGTCCAGCCTGCAATGTCACCTACATTGACAAGAATACTAAGAAAGATGGAAACAGGATTTTAATGGTTTCAGTTGCTAAAGAGTAACACCATTATACCAGAGACTTATAGTAGTCAGCTAATGAACAAATAGTGTGGTCTGGCTATAATGAGAGAGAGAGAGAGAGAGAGAGAGAGAGAGAGAGATTTCAACAGTCTAATAAGAAATCTGTCATGATGAACATACAAAATGGATGCATATTTCCATAATTGTATGGGAAAATCGAAATATTTAAGTAATGTAGGAAATATAATGTCTATGAAAGCTGAACCTCTTTAGGCTGAACAGAATTGTATCATTATGAATGTCAGTAGCACAGCACATGTTAAGTTAGAAAACTAATAATAAGGCTTAAGCTTCTCATGACAACTGACATAAATCTTCCTAAATATTTATAAAGGCTAATTATAACAAGCAGCAGCTGGCATAAGTTAAGTTGACGTAACATGTGAGATATGCTGCGTAGGTTTTTGTTAACATCCTGGTTGTGTCATGACACTTTCCAAAGTGACTTATGTAAAATTGCTTATGTAAATACATTGGTGTGTGTGTGTGTATATGTAAATATATATATATATATATATATATATACAGTTAGGTCCAGAAGTATTTGGACAGTGACAGTTTTTGTGATTTTGCCTTTATACACCATCACAATGGATTTGAAATAAAACAAATTTCAAATTTGAAATTACAGCAATTTTAAGCAAAGTATCTCCATTTTCAGGGTCTAAAAGCTATTTGGACAAAGTGACATAATTGTAAATATAACCATAATTTTAATACTTGGATGAAAATCCTTTGCAGTCAGTGACNGACAAAGTGACATAATTGTAAATATAACCATAATTTTAATACTTGGATGAAAATCCTTTGCAGTCAATGACTGCCTGCAGTCTGGAGCCCATGTTCTCAAAACTCAAATTCTGAATTTCCTCCCTGGAGAAGCTTCATTTGTCTTGAAGTAATGAGGGAATGGTCCACAACCGGTCAATTAACTTCTTGTCAGTCAATTATCCAAATACCTTTGAGCCCCTGAAAATGGAGATACTTTGCTTAAAATTGCTGTAATTAATAAATGGTAAATGCCATATTCTTGTGGAACGTCTTATAATTTTCGACTTTCAGATGTGAAGTCAGTGTAGAACTAACAAAATAAAGTTTAGGTAACACCACCACATATTTCCGTAAAAATCACAAAAACTCATTTGTCATTGTCCAAATGCTTCCAGACTTGACTGTATATGTGTGTGTGTTGGTGTGGGTGTGATCTTTTACTTAATGACCAGAATTACACACATAATCTGTTTATTACAATACAATTAAACTTCCATATGTATTCACAGTAAATTAAATAAGCAGGAACATGAAATTAACGTTTTTAAAGGACAGAGAAAATATACATAATTCTGTCATGACTGAGTCAACCAAATGGTCAGTTGTTTGGAAGTTCAAACATAACTCACTGGTTACGTTGAACCTAAAAACAGTAAAAATCTGTCACTTGATTCATACATTATGTCAGCTTCACATCCAACTGAATGGCAGTCTGTATACCAGCTAATGCCTGTTAAAATAAAAGCCTTTATATATCTTCATGTAGGTTTATTAGTTGCCATGTATGGCTTATGTATGTATCATTTCGGCCTATGAACACTACCCATAAAGGAAAGGATTCTGAAAAACAGTTCTCCCAATTTGCATCCTGTAAAATGAATGTCATTTTTCTTAGAATTTGAGTAAAAGGAAACTAGCTGGCTTAAGAAATAGCAGACATTTTGTGGAGTTAAGTGCTAACAAATATTAAGTAATGACATAGGTCTCTGATAGGAAAACCAAATATCTAAATAATAATATTGAGGGACACTAGATGTGTGTCTACCTAACCACCGATTGGAGAAAAAAAAGGTGAATATGACAGGCAAATGGGCAGTAATGGAAGACACTTACACTGCTGGCTTAGCATAGCAGCAAATGTCAGTGTCTCCATCTGTTCCCCTCTGATGACTCTCACTGTGTGATAGGTAGCGACTGCTGGGCACTCCATGATGGCAGACCTCTTCCCTGTCTCCTATGCCAGGTGTTTGGAGCAAGCTGTGTGGAGAACAAGTGCCCTCTTTGCCATGCCAAGAGTGACCGCAGGCCATGGCCAGGAGATCGAGATGTCTCGTTTTATCAAACGCTCTGCATTTGTGGGTCGTTTGGCCTGGCCACTATCTCCGGGGACAAGCACACTAAGCCCTGCAAAGGACTGAGGGCTATTTGATGTGGCATTTTCAGTCTGGCTGAGGAACTCCAGGGCTTGTTTGATCCTCACTCTGGGCGATTTTTGGAAGGACTCTTTATGTTCCACACTCCCGCTGGAGGAAGCAATCACAGTTCCTCGTTGTAGAGTCCAAAATGGTTGCTTCCAGTGCTTCCAAATGATTTTACCAATGGGCAAATTAAAGCAAATGCACTTTGGTGGCCACTCCAGTTTGAGATTTCATGTGGAATAGGGAGATAAATGTTCATGTAGTATATTCATATATGAGCAAAAGGGAGAGGGAGAGAGAAATAGCTATGAACTCAAATTGTTTGAGGGCCAGAGAGAGGAGAAAGAGCGTGACAAAAGTGTCCCTGTCTTGGCCTTAAGGTGTACTAGCTCTCCATGCCTATTCACTCAAAATGGATGATGTGCTTCACACTATTCCCTCCTGCTTTGGGCTGCTGGAGAAAGAATGTCCATTACTTGTAATGCTAGGCTAAACCCAAGATGGCTGGGTCTTGACACCTAAAAGCCAAAGCCTTCTTTTCACTTTCTTTTTCCTGTTGAATGCCTGTCCTTCTTAATCCTCTCCTATCCTTTTAGATGTCTCTTTTGGAGATTTGCCACTTCATTTTTTTTCAGGGGTCATGCCAACATTGTAAAATGTCCCAGGTTTAAACTATAGATAATACACACTTTACTCCACAGAGCAGTGGCAAAAGACTGAAGCCTATTCATTTATATTCCTTTGTGTTTGTGTGGGCAGATTGGCATTACTGCCACCTACTGATGGGGGAAAATTCTTGTTCTTGCTCCTCTTGTTCTTGCTCCTCTTGCTTACATCTACTCATTGCAAAAATTATATAAATGTCTTAGCTTTACTGTAGCAGATGTAAAACATGATGACATACAGTATGGTGAGAATCAGGTCATTACCATCAATGGTCAAAAGAAATATAGAAAAAGGATTTACTACAAGTACATAGGGTTAATACAGAAAAAAAAAATTATATATATATATATATATATATATATATATATATATATCACGTTACCTACACAGACATATGTATGTGTCTGGTTATGTAGTCATTTCACTATTGTCTTCTGTTCTACATAAAACGTTTTTGAATGCTGGATGTGAGCCTACCTCTCCCACTCTTTGGCCAGTGGGCAGACCACCCTCTTGCAGTCATTTGGTCTCACTGTAGGGAAGCGAGGCTTAGCACCAAACAAGAGACCACAGACAGACAGACAGATAGACAGATACACACAGACACCCACCCACACACACACACACACACACACACACACACACACATTAACACATTGCCGCACTTAAGAGTACGTATGATTATTATGAGTATTCTTGATTAACAGGCAGCTGCAGAGACAGCTGGCCTGGCAAGGGAGCTCTCTATCAGTAGCTGCCATTTTGGAATAACATGCAACAGCACCAACATATTTGCAAGTCTATACACACACTATAGAAATGCATTTTTGCCTAAAAGCAACTGCTCATTTTCTTCCTCTCCATCGTCTGTCTTGTTCAAACGTACATGTGAACACACTCTCACACCCAAACAACTCCTTCAACAGCCCTTGAAAATGCAAATCGGGTCCAAACGTTAATTTCCTCCAAGAACGTGGGGGGTCCAGGAACCGGATGCTGAGGGGAGAACATTGGAGCTCAGTTGCATATGAGGGAGTCGGGAATGTACACTGAGGAAGTGTATCCAAGCCCCACGCCACCTGGCATAGACATAAATGCTACAAATACACCAAGGGAGCCTCAGCGAGGTGTCTGATGGGTGGGTCTGCTGTGCGCATGTGTGTTTCTGCTCTTGTGAAGAAGGAAGAATTTAACATGCACTCCTTCTCTTTATGGGATAATGCTCTAATTTATTAACAAATTACAAGGCAATGTGCATGATTTCATTTAGGATGAATCTATGAATATATTTTAGCCATTTTAAATTGTGCTTTCATTAGCATTTCATCTACTTCTTTAGATATCAGTTAGAACTTGGTTTGTATTGGTTTATAAGTGTAGCCCAAAAAATTGAGCTCTATTCACCTTGCCTTCGGCCAATGATATCCACTGTCATCTCTTTTCTTTCTTGTTCCCTTTTTCTTTCCCTTTCCCTTACCTTCCTCTCTTTTGTATCTTTTTGTTTCCCTCTTTCCTTCTCTCTGTCCTGCTGACTCTTCAGGGTTCAGGAATACTCAAGATCTATCATTATAATAACCCTACTGAGCACTCTTGCNGTGTGTGTGTGTGTGTGTGTGTGTGTGTGTGTGTGTGTGTGTGTGTGTGTGTGTGTGTGTGTGTGTGTGTGTGAAGATAAAACAATGTAGAAGCAGAGTAAGTAATAAGTAATTTATTATTTTTGAGACTTGACTCACAGTTTTACACAACCGTTTTTCTAACACACAGAGACATTATGATTTCTCTAATAACTACAAAATATAGCACATGATCAAAATTTAATTTGGTTCCACTTCAAATTACATGTCTCTTGTATTTTATGGAAACACACGTGTATCAAGTTTTGTTTTGGTAGCTTTTTCTTTTGTAGCACACTGACCCGATAAAATGCATGGATTAGCACCAATCTATAATTTGCGTACCTACATCCTGTATACACTGGAACTGCTCACTCATTTTAAAGCGTTTACACTTTGTAATTCTTTAAAAGGCACACAGTGAAAGTGGAAAAATATTTTACGTTAATTCTTACTAATCCAACAGAGTTTCATTATTTTGAAATTCACCCTTTAGATTAGGCATTATGGATGTCTACCGGCCAGCTGAGTTGCCTGCTGAAGGTAACAGTAGACGTGCCTATTGAGCACCATGAACCATTAGTATGGTTTTACTTTTACAGCTACAAATTTAATGTATTTTGATTGTAAACTTTTCCAAGTGTTTACAAATTACAATAAAATATTTTTAGGTATTTGGTCTCTCATACCCACTAGACAGAACGAGATCATGTCTATCACCTTCTGTAAGACTATCACTTTCTATAAAGAGTATCACTTTCTATTACTAACAACAGACAAATACAGCAAAATAAAATATAATACGCATCTTACAGACATAGTTGTAAATGTTATATATTTACATATCTACATATTTTAGTAAAAGACTCAGAGAATTTAAACCATAGCTGCTCAGTTTGTGAACTTGCATAGTTTGTCGCTTTTTTCTTTTTGTTAAAATATGAGAAATAAACCTTGGTTCATGAGTTTGTGTTCTCATTTATCGATATATATTCAATACATCATCATTTTGATAATCATTGTAAAACAAGTTATTTTGATCAAATGTTGTGCTCATGAAATTGCTGATAAATCTCACTCACAGCTGACTGACACCTTGCTAAGACTGAACTCCTGCTAAGTCACTTCGGTTTAGCAACTTAGTGACCATGTGGTAACGTTTCAATACAACTCATACATAAATACAGAGGCATGACTGTAATATAGTATATATACCAGTATATGGTATACCTTCATAAAGTCAAGAGTGGAAAGTCAAAAACAAGGTGTGTGTTTTATCTTTTTACTAACCTTTGACATGTTAGCTCAGTAGCCTGATGAATGAGGAGTAGTACTGGTAATATTTCCATCCAGTTTTTAGATTTCAAATCTATATTTCAAAAAAACTGAAAGTGTCCACTTCTGAACCTATTATATCAAAAAGACTCATTGTAATCCCTTGAGATTAAGGGAAAACTTGGAAATGAATTCATGATCACTATAAATTGGAATTACAATGACAAATGTGTGTAGCTGTGTGGATAAGCCACCTGTTAAAGGAATAATAAATGAACAGTTCCTCTGTAGTTATTATGTGCATGCAGTCACAATCAGAAATACATTTTATATTGGAGATCCAACAGTTCATACAAATGTAATTACCCGTCCTACTCTCCCATGCGTGTTACAACTGTCATTACACATTTATGTTTTTGTAAATCCTCGGTTGCCTGTACAGTTTGTGTGTAACTATACAGGTATTAGAGACAATATTGATATTTAAATACCAATAACGGCAAATGAGATTACACTCCCATTTAGCGTCTCTCGTGTGTTTTTTGAATATCTTTTCCCCCATTTTCTCTTCAATGTGGTCATCCAGCTCTTCCCTATCATATAACATTGACCAACCAGCGAGGGTGTGGGCTATAATGTGCTTCCTCCAGGACAGGTGCAGCCATCCACTACGTTATTCCGAGCTGCTGCTCATGCTGCATAACAGGGGAGAGTAAGACACCGTGGGGAAAGCGCTATCTACCCTTTTCTGCATACATGAGCTCATAGATGCCCATGATTGCTTACTATCACTCTGATTGACAGAGGAGAGAGATTATGTTATACCTCTCACCCAGAGAGCATGGCCAGTTTTGCTATCTAGATTCCATTGATGGGAACTTGGGAACTTGCAAACTTGCGAATGGCCTCAGGAGCAGTTCTTCAAATATTTAAGGGTTTTTACTTTTCTAAAATTAAACTGAACACGCCAAAATTCGACTGAAAATTTGAACACTCTTCTGTAGAGTTCCTAAGAGCTCCTCCAGAACAAAAAAAGTTGAAGAATTCTACTAGGTTCTACATTTAACCTTCTTTTTTACCTTCTACTTGATGTTTACATCATCCACACATCGTTGAGGAATAGACATAGAAAGTGTGGTGTAGAATTCCATAAGCAAAAACTAAATGTTTTTTAATAAATGTACAAGAGCAGAACAGTAAGCTAGGCAGCTTCAAACCTGTGCCATAAGCGTAATATTTTAGACTCATGTCAAATAAAAAGTTGCTGATCTGCCATCATGAAAAACTGCACTGAATTATATTAATGGAAAAATTGCTTTCAAAACCAATTCCAGTTCCTAAAAATAAAATAACATAAGTGGACACCAGTGTTTAGGTCAATGTAGGATTAGCTTTTAAGGCTGTGACCCACTGATCACAAGGCTGACGATTCAAATTCAGATGCTGGACTCTGAGGGAAAAAAAAACTAGAACCCTTAATGTTTTGTTTGGTTTCCTTAATGGAGTCACACTGTTTAGATGTAATCCAAACATAATTTCACTCTTCCTTCTTTATTCAAAAAGGAAATGAGATTTTGTATTTGTCACTTGTAATTGCAGAATATCCTTTGCTGTATAACACACACACACACACACACACACACACACACACACACACACACACTAATTAGAAAGCATTCCAGAAAAGACTTATAACTCCTTATAGCTCCGTATAGACTATCTCTCTATCTCTTCCCTCACTCACTCCAGCTTTCTCACTCTGTCTGTCTCAAAAAGGGTAAGCAGGTGAAGTACTGCACCAACATCTAATGCTCCACTGCACCATTTATGCCAGAGTTTTGTAAATTGTGCTCTAATGATGATCTAAGTGCTTTTCTGCACCCACCTGAAGAAGCAAGTCTGTCAGGTGGTGAAAAAAATAGCAGGCACTTTAGACAGAGTGCATTTCTTCAGAGTTGTATTTCTTCCTGCTGCATTTTAATGGTAATGTACCACTGTGCCATATCCTTAAACAACACACACACACACACACACACACATCTTACACAGATACCCACGTTACCCTGCCTGTAGATGCTTCACTTGATTGTGCAGCCTATTCCATACTAAGCATTTTGAAGAGGGAAAGCAGCAGGTTAAAGGCAACTAACATTGTGGAACCCTGTCTGGCTACAGTAAAGTTAATTTACAACAGAAGTGAAAGGTTAAAAAAAAAATGCCAAATTGCATTTTCCAAAAAACAGTGTAGAGCAAAAAGAGTTCTCTGGAATTAGGGTGATTCTTCACTGAATACAGTTTTGCTGGCTAATAAGATGTAAGTATTATATTTCTATGAGAAATAACTACGTTAGCTTTGTGTGTGTGTGTGTGTGTGCGTGTGTGTGTGTGTGTGTGTGTGTGTGTGTGGGTGTGTGTGTGCGTGCGTGCGTGTGCGGGTTTTAATGGAATATGTACTGCTGTTAGATGTTTTTTAGATGTTGAAAAGGTATGTCATTTTTTTTCCAATTCTTTCTTTAACTCCTGGAACATGAGCTTCCTGGCCTATGTGAGATATTAATGTTATTTTGCAATTTAAAAAAAAAAAGAAAAAGGAAGGAGTTCACTGTTGAAATTTCAGTGGAAGAGCACTAGTATAGTATAAAGGAATAAATTCTCTAAAGCCCTATTCGGACAGGATTAAATTTACATGAGGAGCTGGAATAAATCCACCATATGTGTTTGTTCCTTTATGATTTTATTTCCATCCGGATCAACCATGTGAAAAAAAGTTGTTATTTCTGCATTATTTTAATTATAGGAACATCATTGATGTGTATGAATGCAGTCCTTAGTGCAGTAACACGTTACAAGGTGGTTCCTTAATTAATGCTTAAGTACTTAGTAACTAGGCAGTAAGTAATCGAGTGTTTCCACCGTAGCTCTTCAATAATTACTCATGAATGGGGTAGCATGGCTAATGCTTAAGTAATGTCAGAGCTGGGACAGTCTACGACACTGACACACGTACATAACACTGTATAACATGTTATTATGTTTCTGTCAGCATAATAATTTAATATAATTACATTTTACTTAACATAGTTTATTATAGTTATTGGTAATTTGTGAAGAACTGCTGTGGTAACACTTCATTATGTACTGCTAAGTTATTAAGTACTTAAGCATCAATTAAGGAACCATATTGTAAAGTGTTACCATTAAAGCTAACACATTTACTAAAAGATTACAACCATTTGGATTTAGGTAAACTTTTGAATAGTCATGGCTGTGTAACAATAATGCCCTTCAGGTACCAGGACTGGTTGATGCCTTTTCTGAAATCCCTGATAGATAGATACATAAGTATTTTGGAAGTTAACATCAGAATGAAAAGGTGAAGCTAATTCACAGTGGATAAACCAAATACTGCTCTCCAATAATAATGCAAAAACTGTTAAGAAAAGCAAGAAAAGGGAGAAGAACTGATGCTCGAGATTCCAAACGATGCTCAGAGAGCCTGTTGTGTGAAATGTGACATTAAGCATCTTTTTTTAAATTTGATTTTGCAAACTCAAGGGCAAAGAATAAGCATTGTGTAAATCTGGAAGCAGAATGGGAGGGGGAAGCCGCAGTCTCATAACATCATCTGGGTTTATCTGAATAACCAATAATCCCGTGGCACAATACAAATCAGTCCGGGAAGAAGGCATGAGGCTGGTCTGGAGATGTGTGGGAGAGCTGGATTTTACTATATTGGTATTCAGTTTGATAAGCCCAAACATTTATTTTATGTTTTCAAAGCTTTAAAAAAGACATATATATGCAAAGTAGAGAAATAGAAAAAAAGTTGGAAATTTGGGACAAGCTCATTAAATCAATTCTAAAGGCTGAGAGGGTTGACCTCTGGCCACTAGGGGCAGCGGAGCAGCCACTCGAGGCCTCCCACAGACTCACTAGTCCAGCCAACACAAACACACACACACACACACACACACACACAAGCACATGAAAGAAAGATTCAGGTTCATTTGAAGATGCAAAGAACGAACCTTGAGACTCTCTTTGATCTCCTTCAATGGAGATGAGTGTGTCTCTGTGGTGATCTAAATGGGATGGTTTTAAGAGAAATAATTTGTTTTTGAAAGCTACCGTCTGCACTGGCAGCTGCGTGAGCGTGTGAACGTTGTGTTGGCTTGGCGTTCCATGGCAATCAACAAAGTTTTTCATGCATAAATATGCAAAACAGGAACACCTCTCAAATATTTTATGATCAAAGCCAGTGGCCACTAATGGGTTGCATGCTGCGTGTGTGTGTGTGTGTGTGTGTGTGTGTGTGTGTGTGTGTGTGTGTGTGTGTGTGTGTGTGTGTGTGTATAATGTACACTTATATATCAGTGGTTCGAGGTTTTAATGCAACATTCCGTCCACGATGTTGTGTTTTTTAATTTTTTTNGTGTGTGTGTGTGTGTGTGTGTGTGTGTGTGTGTGTGTGTGTGTGTGTGTGTGTGTGTGTGTGTGTGTGGCTGTATACTTTCCACTCTCTACCAACTAAAAATGTATAGTAATATATGCATGGTAGGTTACAAACAACATAAAACCTGAAGACCTTTAACTGAATTCTGATCTAAATCTCAATTAATAAACAGTGTATTTAGTTTATAGTAGTTATTAATTAAATGTGTATTCTTGCCCAACTACCATCTTAAAAACACTTATACATTTAATATTCAATACCACAGCTCAGCACAAACATTCATAACTGATATATGAGAATGTCTACCATGGCCATCAGTTATTCCTCCAAAAAACATGTCATTATTCCCATTAATTTTTTAAAACATGGATTTTTTTACCCACATCTAAGCTCTGTATAGTATTGTTTTATACTATAATATAGTATATTTATAGTATGAAATATTCCCTATGCAAAATCAGCACATGGGTGTGTATTAGGGATGTAACCATATATGAATCCAGATTATTTTGGGGGGGTTGGGGCAAGCCAGACGTGTGCATCAGCACTGGGACCCTTCAGGATATTTGTACTTTAATAGAGGCATTACCAAGTGTTTTGATATGAAGCTCACGTGACAAATAAAAAAATATGTTCATTAAAATTAGTGACTGTCTGATCAGGGTCACAGTGGTTTAAATTGTGCTAATAGTTTGTTTATATTTTTGGAACTAGAGTCAACTAAATTTGTTTGAGAATATTGTGGGAATATGATGGTTGGATATGGTTGGTAGTAGGGTCCATATGCAAATTATTAAATCCTCCTGGTTTAGGCCACACCCACTTTGGGTTTAAATCCGAATGCAGATACAGACACAGGTATTTGGAGCACTAAGCAAATACGTAGACAAATAGAGCCATTACATTACACCCATAGTGGGTCTACAAGACATCTGCTGCCAGAACAGTTTTAGAGCAGAGAAATGCACACTTTCAGCATTTTGACGTCCATCTACAGCAGGATGTTGACATAGACAACAACACCAAGCATGAGTGGAATTCAAACCTGAGGTATGGCTGTGTGATGTTAAGCATGTGAGTCTTAAGCCCCTTTGTAACACTCAGATTATTGTGGCCTTCTCACTTTCAGCATATCATTCTCACCCTTTGGACTTTTTTTTTTCTGCTAACCTGCAGTTCTGAAATTTCTTTGCTTCCCTTCTAAACTTGTATAATGAATAAATGAATAAACATATCTCCTGGGAAGGATTATCTGATGATGATGTTAGAAAATCATTCTATGATTACACCTGCAATATTATTTGCATTTTGAGAGTGCTACCGAAGCAGCCCTAGCAGTTCATTGGAGTGCAATAAACAGAAAGGTGTACGTGCATGTGGGTTAGTGTGGAAATATATTCTCTGAGATATACTCCCATGAGACCCGAGTAAACGGCATGTGCTTGTTTTACTGCCGTGTGACTCCCTGGTGATTTGTAAAAATGTCAAAGGTGATGTCAAAGGAGGAAGGACGTTTCCATCTTACATTACTCTTATGAGCAGGCTCAATAGAGAAAAATAAAAGATTCAAGATTGCAACGTTTCCTGTTTATAGCTTGACGCTTTTAGATTGCCAGAGGGTAGCAGTGTAACTTCTGTTGAAACCTAGAATTCATAGAAGTCTTTGTTACAAAGTGTGTGTGTGCTTTTTCATGTTTCTTGGAAGTATCATTTTATTTGGTTCAATTACACAACCCGGAAAAGATTGCACATTCAGCCAAATACAGAAATGCAACTCAGTTGTCAAAATAAACTTGCTGAAATGCTTCAAAGCAGGAACTGAACTGAAAGGAAGCAAAAAAAATACACCACAAATTGTGTGTTAAGGCAGAAATGAAAATTCATGTTCAATGGAAGGCAAGACAGAAATAATTAAGTTCATGCTGTCAGTCAGATAAAAGTTGAGAGAATGCATTGTTGGGATCATACCAGTCAAAACAAGTACATCAATTACCCTAATAAATTTTGACTTCAATGCAAGCACTCATTAGTTTCCTTGCACTATGCATAAAGTTAATGGACTAGGAAAGTGATTGTTTTCCCCCATTTATTTTCCTCCCTCTACTATTGAGTAGGATGTCAAGGCTCAGGTGGGGCAGGTAGAAATTGTGATTTCTTTCTGTCTATTCCTCACTGCTCTGGATAGAGAAACATGACATATCGACTGCTAAACACTACCTGTTGGGAAGCAGTTTGTTCATTTGGGACTTGTGCACCATCGTGTACGCACACACACACATACACACGTACACACACACACACACACACACACACACACACACACACTTTCCCTCTAAATGTGCCACAGATGGGAGAGCAGCTGTAAGCAGTGACTTGGAAAAGGTGCCTCGTTGACGGGGTTTGTTGTTTGATTCCCTTCGTTTCACCTGGCAGGGGAAGAATCCATCACTTCACTTTTTCTGCTTTCCCTCATCCTGCACAAGGAAAAGAGCCCCATTTGTTTGCTGGCTGTAACATTTATCAGTTGATAAGCAGGCAACAGAAAAGAATGGACATGTTTTCTGCATTGAAGAACATTGCTGTGATTGGTGGGTCATCAGATTCGACAAATTGAAAGTCTCAAATAAAAGGAGAAGGCTTTGTTTTACCAGTGTAGATTTATGTGGGATTCTTTGGTAAAATACAAATTCTTGCTTCAGGAGTGTTAGGAGTCAGTGTGAGGATTGTTGTGAAGTACCAGGATTACTTACAATACAATAATTAACCCCATTACATCTGTATCACAATAAGGTGCCTCTTACATGTGACATTTTGTTTTGCTTTTTATTATTATTATAATGTATTTGGAAGTGACGTGGTGTGATAGTCTTATATCACCAAACCAAAATTACAACATCAAATATATGCTTATTCTATACAAATTTATAACCATGTATTCATATTAAAACTAGAGGAATGGTGACTTCAAATGGCATATTTTATAAATGTTCCAAGATTTTTTTTTAATACAACAAATCTTAGAAATGTCCTCTATACGATTAAACTGACAGAGATGTGCTGTTTGGGATGTGCCTTTATACCGCAACCCTGATGAATTCTCTAATCTGATTGGTCAGAAGGTGTTAACAATTTTTTCTAGACCAGCAGTTCCGACATTAGTGCCATCTGTAATTCACAGGTTTACATTAATGCACTCATTCTAATACATTACTGTTTCTACAGTACCAAGGAGGCTTGTATGGCAGATGCTCCACATAATATAAGGCTAATAATAAATACATTGTACATGTGTTATTTAACAAACAAAACATAGAATTATTGATATGGTGAAGCTTTCTCTAATGGAGACATTCATTTAGAATTGATGGAAGAAGTATCCCTGGCAACCTGATATTTTTTTTGTCTTATTAATGTAAAAAAGAGAAAGAGACTGCATATAACTTGTTGCATGGGGCGTTTACAACATTAAACTGAACTATACATGGTTAAAAAGTATGACTGGTCATCAATTCATTAAATATTTAAGGAATAAAACACATTGATGGGATGATGTGATGCGGTCTGGCATGAGTACATAACAGACATGAGTATTTTTAACGTGCATATTCTGAGAAATGTCCTGTGCTGGATATTTGTGTGTATTTTCCAAAGTCTGCTGTACTGTCTATTTGGTCAAGCGCTTGTGTGTAAGAACTACATGCCAAATTTAGCACAGTAGGTAAGGATATTTAACAGGATATACTGTAGGTAGGTATTAACACTGTACTAAAGTCCCTGAGTGTGTGTGCATTTTTGTGTATACAGGTGTATATCATAACCTAATGTTTGAATGTCCAGTCCACTCAGTCAGTGCTTCTTTTAGGCACCATGCTTGGAAGTCCAGCTAAAGGCAACCAGGAGAAAAGGCAATTGTACAGTGATGTCATCATAGGCATTACTGTGCTACCTAACATGATCACATTAAGCTCTGTTTGGTATCAGCCTGAGCTCCATGTAATTGGATTCACCAGCATTGATCCAGTCATCCTTCTGATTAATTTCCTAGTGCTTCCGTTTCTGTGTTGTGCTTCCTGTAATAGCAAACAAGTTTGGCCGTAATATCAAAATAATGGCCATTTGCAGACATGACACTCTCCATGCATTTTGCAGGTATTACTCTTTTTTTGGTCCCACCTTCCCATAGCGATTAATCAAGCTTTCCAATTTTTTCCGAAAGCAAGGCTTTCCTTCCTCTGCTGTGCTGGTTTATTTATTTACCTTCTGGAGGTTTCTGCTATTTCCATATGGTCTGAGTGAAATTTAATTTCCTGTAATTTTCTAGTGAGCCTCACCTCTGGAGCAAACATAAGCAAGGTTAATATTGACACTGTGATTTAGCAGTGTAGGATGGAAGATTATCTTGTCTTCTCTGATAATGTGGCATAAATTTAAATTTCCCCCCAAATTTCCTCCCTGTCAACTGGTTTGAGGCATTTTGTGTCATAAGGGATGTGGTGTTCCATTGCTTCAGATTCTACTTTTGGATGTCGGTGATGTATTTTGTGTATTTAAGACCAGCACTCTCTACACAAAGTCCCAAATGTTTCCCAACTGTCTTTCCCAGTTATTTGGCTGTTTAAATATACTGTCACCTTCTCTTTAACACATACAGTGGCAGAGTACACACCGCCCGCAGCACAAACTTGTTGAAAGTGTGCATTGCCTTGAAAAGATAACCATTCCACTCATCGCAAGGTGACCTTCTTCCCTTATTTGCATTAAGCAAAATTGATTGTGAGGAACAGAAGCTGATTTGTGTTTATCCAGTGAGCACATTGCATTTCACATATGACATCTTCTGAATATTCAGCACCCATTTTGCATTAACCTTTTCTTATGGAATCAGAAAAGCGATGACCACATTTACATTGTGTTTTGAAATGCTAAATTGTTTATGCAATCAGTAAAACATGAGCATGACTGCAAAGATGGTTCTGTGTGTGTGTGTGTGTGTGTGTGTGTGTGTGTGTGTGTGCATGTATTTCTTTTTCTTCTGCTTTGGGCGAGCTAAGAAAGGTGTGAAACTAAGCTTATTCATGTGTGTTGTCCTAGATGCCTATCACAGCCTGCACTGGAGTGTTAAGGTTACAATTTTTTTCCATTTTACAAAAGCTGAAAAAGAAATTCAATTGAGATTTACTGTTTCTGTATACGATCTACTAAACAACTGGACTATAAACGAACAGATTGCCAGCACTGACTGAGTAAAATATCAGCACTGCATGGTCGACTGTATTATTAGGAATTAATCTGAGATGTGAGCAATCACAAAATAGCAAAAAAGAAGAGACCATGTGGGAAACAACTAGTTGAAGAGACAGTGGTTGACATTTTGCCAATTCTGTGTGTATGTGTGACATTACTTGGTATGTGTGTTACGAGTATATGATATATGAGGATAGAGACCTCATAGCTTACTCCATTGTTATCACAAAACAACCCTCAGACTGTTTCCTTAAGGTCTCTACAAAAGTCAAAATTCATTAATCCCTGGCAACAACACAGCTCTAATCATATTTTCCATCGGAAGAGACAAAGACTGTTATTAGTACACTCACTCAAATACAACTCAGTGTGTGTCTATGTGTTTTTATGTTTGTGTGCGACAGAGAAAGAGAGAGAGAGAAAGCTCAAGAGAGAGATTTCACATCTTAAAGCTCATTATCATTAAGTGCCACTGGGACTTATTTTAAGTCACATTGAGATAGGACTTCAAATAAGCCATGTGAAGTGTTGATGTGCTTCTCTGATATGCACTTTAACTCTATCTCTAGCGTTTGTTTGAAGGTTTTCTTTGCTCTAATCTACCTGGCTATGTACACTGCCTGAAAATAAGCTTGGAGGCATTTATTATAAAAAGAGAGGTTCGATGGATAAACTCTGTTTCTACTGTACCAGTAAAGTAAATAAGCCAAAGACAGAAATGTCAAGCAAAACCTCAAATGGTGCAGGAGGGGAAAAAAAAGGAATAGTGTTGCCTAAATTGAGAAAACTCTTGAAAAATACTTTTGGGTCATTGAATCTTTGAACTAAGATATGCATATGTGGTTAATGTGCCTTTTAAATGCTTTTATCCTGGATTTATATTCAGTTACCTACTGTGCTCTGAATTTATTACAAATACACAGTACACTGTGTTCTCATAAAGGGGACATTTTGGTTCTCTGTCGAAAGCATAAGCAAACATAAGCAAAGGTAAGCACTGCCATAAAAGCACTGCATTATAACACATTCCCAAAAGTGGATTTTATCACTTAAAAAAACTCTCTCCTAAGTGACTATCCATAAGCCCTACTGAGACAACAAATACAGCACAGAGCCTGTAGCTGCAACTGGAACAAAAAACTCTTAGCCACATCTGTAAACGGCACTTTCTGTGCTTTCCCCAATCCTAGATTTAAAAACAGCCAAATTAGTACATCAATGTCTGAATTCCACTGCATGCAACTAGCACATGCGTCATCATCACACTATGAGGAACACATTAGTAGTCGAGAACCCCACACAAACAAATCCAGCCGAGTTAACATTCCTGGAATAGCACAGTGCTCTGTGTTTCAACATCGAGCCATAATCGGTGCTTCTTTTATTTGGTCCCCTGAGCAGCGGCCGCTGTGGTCGGAAAGCGCCTGTCTGACATGTGTAGGCCTTTAAAGGTTTTGCTCTATTAATGACATAAGTGCTGGTGGGAGCATTGTTCTTGTGCAAGCTGCCAGTTGAAAGGCAGGGGCGTTTGAATGGCACACCGTTGCATGGTAATTAGCCCCCTTTTCCTGTGAACCCATTTTTTCATCAACTGCAACACAAACAAAATGCAATGTTGTGTTTGTGTTGCAATTATCTGGTGACAAGTAAAGGTGGAGATCCGGTGGCAATGAGGACGATTTGTTCAGAATTCATAATGCAGTGCACACTGGCTTCTGAATAAACAAAGAGTAGGAGGAAAAAAAGGAGGAATTGTGGAAATTGGACATTAGGCCTTTGTGTAGTGATTATTGTTCTAATGGATTTTGAATAAGACTCCAGGACCTTGTCTTTATTACAGTCAGAGAAGTTAAAAAGACATCACGCCTGCTGACGCAGACTGTTTCTGTGTGGTAATGATGGTGGAGGTGGACGCTGATTCGGCGCAGGGCAGATGGTTATGATCTGTTGGAGAACATCTGTGGGAAGCCTGCTGACCTAGACAAATTAGAAATGCAGTTTGAAGGTCTCCGTGAAGACTCCTCATTCTTTGTGGTCTTCATTAAATCTAACACTGTGAAAGCTGAAGAATAAGTGTTCGTAATTATGCATGTAGTCCCCTGTGTGTTCTTTATGTACATAGCCACAGATTGTATGTATGTAATTATCCCTCAGTTTGAAAGTAATTATCATTTAGTTTAGCCATAATGTAGCATAAAGTTTCACACTATAGCTTTTTGAAATCAAACCAGAATATTTCAAATTGTGGCATAAAATTAACAAAAGAAATAACAACTCCGTAGCCACCATTTGGGCAGAGTTATTTCAGTTCAATGGTGTCAAAATATGGTCCGTTTCCTCTTTCGGTATTTGCTTTCTTTCTTTTACCCTCGCCCAGATACACTGCTCAACCTGAGCTGGTTTTCATTAAGTAACTGTGCTGCCAGCCATGGTGCTGAGGAATTTTAAATGCAGCTACTAAATAAACCCTGCAAAGGTTCGAGGCAGGAGCTTTTAAATCTTTCATTGTGCATTCTGATTGTGGAACCAGTCAGAGCTGCTTTGTATCATCCATGTTAAGCCTCCACAGTGTCAGGCTTGATTTGTGCAGTCACTGAGAGCAGATTGCAGAAAAAGTGTCTCCATCACCCCCCAACCCACCGCCTGTGTCATCTCTCCCCAGGGCATGTGTGTGTGTGTGTGTGTGTGTGTGTGCATGCGTGTGTGCGTGCGCGCACGTGTGTGTGTGTGTGCGTGCAAGGGCAGTTTGTACCATTTACACAATACAATCTGCCAAATATGTGCGGTGGGGGCCATAAATGCACAGAAAGGTGGAAGTAGTGAGTATATACAAGAATACAGATAACAGAAAAATAACACATGATTTCTTACTTTTAACTAGTTAGTTACCTTCTCTGCTTTCACATGAGGGCGTAAATACATAAACTAATGTCCATAACATGGAGAAAAATGTTAAATAGTTCACTAATATCTTTAGCACATGTTCATTTTCATCACACAAACATGTTTGTGCCTGTCTGCTTCATCTATTATTTCACAAATAGACCTACATGCAGCATTACAGGCAATTATTATTTAAATATGTAATGGTGACACAACCTGCACATGCACACACACACACACACACACACACACACACACACACACACACACACAATGGAGATGGGGCACAGAAAAACCCAAAGGCAATGTGATTCAACCAGACCGAGTGCTCTGCAACTACACAAAACTTCTGCTTACATCTTAATTAATTATTGCTGATGATTTTGTCTTTTATTCATTTTCTCACAGATGGCCTTATGTTATACTAGATTATTTTACCATCCATTCCATTTCCTGTATCTATTTTCTTCATCTCTCTTGCTATGCCCTGATATTTATCAAATAAAATGTCAACATTGCAATATTTACTAATAGATTATATCAGATTTTTTTTAAATCAGAACAACAATAAGTATTTTAGCTGCACAGACTTTTAATGATTGTCAATCTAATATAAGCAAGCATGTCCCAAACATCTGTATTTCACCATTTGGGTCCATGCCTCCTTTAGATATACTCTGTTTGCAAACAGTTACTTAAAAAAAACATTACATCATTATCTACATTCGTTTTACATAAGTTGCAGTTTGCAATTGTGTGTATAAGTGATTTATGCCACTTGCATTCAGTCATAACCCAAATTTCCAGGCTGCATATCTTGTCAAACTGTGACTGAACAAATCAGTGAAAAAAATCTGAACAAATCATGTGAATCATCAAGTGTGTCATCAAGTGAATAGACTCAAATGACTCAAATGAAATCATTGTAAAGACTTTGGTAATGACTTTGGAAATCATTGTAAAGGCTTAAAGGTTTAAACTCTACCAAGGATCTGAAATATCACGGAATTGATTCAGCTAGTGTAATAAACTCCAATCCCCAACAAAAAAGCTTAAAACTGCCCCACCCTTGGCAGCACACACTCAGAGCTCCATCGTGCCTGAATACTAACACCTGCAGCCCATTTCCCACCTAATCAAGAGCTCTTTATAAGTGCTCACAACCTTTCTGTCATTGAACAGAAAGGTTTCCACATACTCTCACTCCACCACTTCCCTGGCTTGGATTTTCCAGGACCATGATTTGTGTTATTTCTAGTCTGTGTACTTGTATTTGCTGACTAAGCAGTCAACATGGAACCCATGCTCAGTAACCAATAACACCAAATCCAACAACTACATCAACAAACAGCTCACATTAATGCTAATGAAGTCAATGCACCTGTCCATCCAATGCACCTGTCCATCCAAGCCACTACTCCACCTGTGAATTCAGATGAGGTGAGTCAACTCCCTGTGTTCCACACAATTCAAAAATCTCCACCCTGGAAACTTTGAAGGAGAGGAAAATTCCTGACAAGGATTTCAGATGTAGTGTTCAGTACTGAACATTTCTGAACAGATTGCAAGGTGGCATTCATTATTGCACTGTTAAGTGTATGAGCAGTAGTAGCACCTTAGCCGAGACAGAGTCAAGGCCATAGACAAAGGAGGCTGAGTCATGACAGAGTAAGACAAAGATTGTAGTATCTTTATGGCATACATGGTAGTAGTATCTTCCCAACCTGACATATAATAACCCAAAATAACCCATCTACTTTGGTGGACCCAGGAAATACATAGGACACGTTAAGCATAGCCCATTCTTCTGGCAAGTGCTGCAGTGTAATCCTATTCTATATCTGCAGAATCAGTCAGATTTTTCTTGGATAAAAAGGATAAAGACAAAGTATGGGGGACTTTATCCATATATAGATTACCATGAATTGAACCAGGTCACAAAGAAATGTCCTTATGCCCTGCCCTTGGTGCTGGCTGCACTGGAACAACTACATGGGACCCCAGGTTTTCAGCAAAATTGCTTTTAGGAGTATGTACTGCACCTTGCCTATCAAGTGAAATACTGACTTCTCAATGACCATAGGACACTGTGAATGCCTGGTAATGCCAAACGGCCTGGAGAACATTCTACTGTGTTCCAGCGCTAGTAGGTGCAGGCAGTGTTGGTATTTACTCAGAGGTTTTCAAAGATGAAGGCTTTTACCTTCATGAGTAATGATGGTACTAATGGTAGGCCTTAAAGTACCACATAAAAATCACACACACACACACACTCTCTCTCTCTCTCTCTCTCTCTCTCTCTCTCTTTCTCTCTCTCTCTCTCTCTCTCTTCTTTCTTTCAAGAAATGCACTGCATGAGCTGGTAAATAGTCTTCAGGTGTATTTTCACAGCAGAGTGTCATATTCTAAGATTACCTTGTGTTTCTTTCTCCTTGTTTCCGTCCTGTACTTTTTTATGGTTAGCAAGCATAAGTTTAGTTTAGTTTCACCACACGTTCACCAGAGTGCAGTTAGTAAAACATAGATAAAGGGAGATTATTTACAGTCATTCAAATTGCCCCAAAATATATGACACAGAAATTGCTCTGACTAATTCTTTATCAGACTAAAACTCCTTAAATCACTCACTTAGCACTTCTACCTGTTTCAACCAGACACAAAAGCTATTGCCAAATTTTGGCAATTGGGAGGGGAGCATTGGGGGGTTGATAGAAAGGGGAAAGAAAGTATGTCAGCATGTCCCTTCACCTCAGAGAACCGTTCACCATTCCCCAGCCACTCACTCTAGAAACTCATTAGTGGGCTGAAATTCTCCCCACCTTACCTAACTTCCTGAAACTGCAACATTCAGCATTTTACAAGAATTGTTCACTCGCTTTCCTTCCTCTACTGCTTGCAGCTTGGAGACCTTGTTTGTTATTTCATTTTACTGATGATCACACTTTTTTTAACCAGAGAAAATTAGTATATGGGTTTGATAGTGCTATTGGGTTGTTTGTTGACTTGAGGCTATTTATTGTACAAGTACTTTAATAAATGCTCAGATAAAGAAAGGTGTGTCATTATTCAGTTCATGTCTGCTTATTCAACTCTTATTTTATCTAATCCTAAATGTCCTTATTAACTTTAGCCCTCCTTCTAATCTCTCTAGATGAAAAGACATGCACTTGAAAAGAATCAGTAGTGGCATAAGGGTGGACAAAAATGTCTTAGTGAAGCAGTCAGCCTTTGGTGTAGGATCAGCCTCGTCCGATAGATATTTGACCATAGGAAGAAGCATTTATTAGGGGTTATCTCAAAGGCATTAGTTGAATTTTGGCAATCTAATTGGTCTTACTTTCTGAGAATGAAATAAATAAGCAGAAAAAGCAGAAGTTTTTGTACTTTGAGATATTAAGTTCTCATTGTAATGAGATGTCGGAGAGCTCAGATCTTTTTAGAGTTTGATGTAAAAACCAAAGAAACATTAGACCCCCCCAACACCCCACAAATCCCCCCTTCCCCCCTGCCACCACCACCCCACCCAATTTTCTCTCTAATTTAGTCTTGGCCAATTCCCAACCACCAGCCAGTTCTCCCCTATCAGACGACAGATACCAACCAGGGAGGGCAAAGGCTAAAGCCAGTTTAACACTGTGCAATTCTAGCTGACTTTTGCGATTATTACTTCTGACACTGTACAAGATGATCCCAATAAGAATTCTGTAACAGACTGTACAATAACGTGTACTTCATACCAGATTAAACAATGAAGATAGCTACTATGTTCTGCCATACAGTGTGGGCAGTGATGCAACACAGAAGTAGAAGTAGAAAGAGCTATAGTGTTCACTCACAAGGAATTTGACCTGGTAAATGAAGCTTCCAGGACATGATAATAAGAATTAAGAAAAAAAAAAATGTATAGAAGACACAATAAAGCTTAAGACGGAATAGACATGGTACAGGTGCCATGTACAATTATGTAAGGGGTAATCTAATGTACAGAAGGTAGGGATATATGCAGGTAATAGAATAAATAGGAGTGAATTTACAATCACACATAAGATAATATCCACAGTGAAAAATTTGCACTAAGATGGTTTTTGGAGGCAGTTAACTGTTCATGAGGCAGATGACCTCTGGGAGGAAGCTGCTCTTGTGTCTGGATATTCTGGTGCTCAGTGCTGTGTAGTGCTGGCCAGAGGTTTGTAGCTCTTCAAGGGGCAAGCATAAAAATGATTTTTTTTTTTCATAATAGTAAATCAAGTGAAGTGAAATGAAGTGACTTTGTGGCCAAGTGTGGTGACCCATACTCAGAATTTGTGCTCTGCATTTAACCCA
>CM074948.1:11367441-11385787 GCA_037577455.1 Pangasius macronema | reverse complement strand
TTTACATTTTGCCATTGCCGCCACAGTGTTTGTAGCTGTCCAGTGAGTATAATTTAATCATATGCTGTCCTCCTATTGGTGGATTTTTGAGCATTGTAGCAGCGGTCACATTCTGAGATTTTAAGCAAAATTCTCTGGCACTTCCAGACTTCGACTGTCTTTGGTCACAGCAGCACTAAATCCACTGGTGAGCACATTATACACACATTATACATTCTAATACCATCAATCTCAACTTCTGTCCAAAGATTATCTTTTAGGATGTGTGATTCTGTGATTGGCCCACACAGTTTAAGACAAACTATTAATCACTGATAATAGTATTTTTATATGAAGGATTTCATTAAATAATAATTAACTATGCAAACATTTTAAAAAGTAATTTGCGAAAAAATGTTTAAAAAAAATTCTGTGTGATTTCTTTTTATAATAGTTTATACAAATGTATAGAGGAATTGCAGTATTATAATGGACATATATAGTATACATACGTGTATTCATGGATACAAACTTTGTTTATATAATGTTTGTATTTTCTTTGTATGGTTTGGTTTGATTCTTTTGAGTATGGTTTGATTCTTTCTATGAAATAGTGGTTAGGAAGACATGCAGGCATAATTTTTATTTATATTCAGCTTGGAGCAGACTGGACCTGAGTCCAATCTGGTACCACTAAATTAACCACAGCTGTTCTTCCTTTGCACAAAATGTTCTGGGGAGACTCAAATCTTCCTATTTCAGCTTTAGAAATTATTAGACTCCACATTAGTGTGGTTACCTTCATACCAACCAATTATCTCTGGGGCACAATGAAAAACTACAAGCTTCTCCATGTGAAACATTACCAAAAAAGATTCTTACATGTTTAAATGCAAACTGAGTACTGAAGTTTTTAATGTGTTTAAGCTGCTAACTTTATAAGGGAAGAAGCTTTTTTTTTCATGATTTGCTAATACTACAAATGCTGCAAACAACAGGGGAGCAGGAGTACACATCAACCAGGGACTTGCATCAGTGTCCAGAAACACCATGCTTAATGAAGTTCAGAGGCATGGAGAAATTAGCAACATCAAAACCAGAATCTGCTAATTAATTAGGCTTCTTGCTCAGTCAGAACACATACTCTCTGAGAGGCCCATTAACATGTGTCATTAACATGTACCTGTGACTTTTCTGTCAGCTGCTACCGCTAGTTTATGAGCACATTATGCAGAGCGTTGTCAACACAGTTAGCAGTGTGACTCAGTGGAGATGAACAAAAGCAACAAATGAACAGACACATCCAGGTGCCTTTGAAATGAGGAAAGTCTTTAGAATGTGTTTTTGGTTTCTGAAAACAAGCAGCTCATGAGTCATTCACCACTGTTTTACACCATTGTTTTACAAAACTATGTACTAAGGGTTTTTTTTTAGGAGTTATCCTGTTCCAACATCAAACAAGGTACAAAAATGAGTATCTAACTTCATGAAAAGTACTTTCTTTAATAACCATCTTTCTAACTAGACCTAAAATCATAAACCACATAATGGTGAAACTTCCATCCTGACCTGACCTTGTGGGATAAAAGAGATTGTGGTCACTTTTTAATCCTTTCATGTCAAAGGAACCGCCATTTTCAGATGATCTCAGAGATAATTTCCTGCATCACTTTAAACACCATTGTCCGGCCAGCATCTATGAAGTTAGTTCAATGGCATCGGAAATCGCCTGCTCAATTGTGCTAATGAAGCACTCTCTCAGACACGAGTGCTCCTTATTAAAAACACCAGATATTAAATGTGAGATGAATCACGTTAATTAGGCACCTCTTTTAAAAGCAACGTGTCACTGCAGTTTTGTCACTTAAAATCGAGGTCTGATTTTTCCAGAGGCGAAAGAAAAGCCTGTGTCATGTACTAAAGGGACAGACAGCACAAAGTAGCTTCTGCACAGAACAAATATCTGATTGTACAACCTGTAGGATGTTGGAGGAAGTGAGGAAACATGCAATGTAATAATTATTATTAAAATATCCAGAAAAATATTCAGATTATAAAGCCTATTTCTAGACATTTCTACATTCTACATTGAAATTGCTTTGTTATAAAGATTGTTTTGTTTTGTTTTTTCTCAAGGAAGGAGTGATGTTAAGCAATTATCTAAACACACAGCACATATGATGTCAGTAGAAACCCAGCTCTATAAGCTCAGTAGCTCAGACGTTCCCCTTGCTTCTGTTGAATGAGGCAATGAAAAAAGTCTTACATGAAGTTGGCCTCCAGGTCTTTTCTCTGTGCTGTGTTACAATCTGCAGGCCAATCTAAACCAGTTCTGGGTTGACCTTGTGCTTTGGACATTTTATTAGTAGCGACTTTACCACTCAGACTACTAGCAACGCTTTCATGCTCCTTTGCTCCTTGTTCTCTTTTTTTCTCCCTCTCTCTCTTCTTCATTCCTGTCTTCTTGTCTGCCACTCAGATCCTGTGTTTCATTTTCAGCAAGCTGAAATTCCATCACACGTTGCCGCACTCTCTCAGATCCTTTACTTGTCCTGTAATGGAACATTCACCCAGTGCAAACTATACGATGTTGAAGAAATGGAGCAAAGAATGAGAAAATGCCTCCAAATCCTAATCTCTTACCAACTGCTCGGAGAATGGGGGAAATGGCCAAATGGAATTCAATAATAAGGTTTCTTTCTTTCTGTCTTTCTTTTTTCCCTTAGATCTCTTTCATGTCAACTATATAAATACATGCTTTCCTGTCATGTTTTAAAGAACTTTTTAGGTGATCCAAATGACTTGTGTTAAGTTGTTCTACTAAGGACAAAATTCATATTACTGTATATATTCATAATAATAATTATATATTGCCATTTGGGACAAATCCAAACACTCACTCTGCCATATATGTAAACTACTTTTACATTTACAGTGGGCATAATCCTTATCTGATCTTAGAGATAAATGTTACATCAGAAAATATTTATCTAAGTGCTATCCCTAAAGAAGCAAAGACATTAATGTGCCAGTTATTACTCTACTGCAAGTTATATAAATAGTATAATGTTTTTTTTTCTCTTCAATCCTCTGGAAATATCAAGAAAAGTAATCATTTTCAACTGTCATTTATTTCCCTCTTTATTTCTACCTTTATTTATTATGTTGTTGTCTTTTCTGCTAGGGCGCCAGACATGCAAGCGAGAACTTGTCGCTAGAAGGTACGCTGAGAGCTGGCTCTAAGCATTTCATCATCTCCAATGCACAACACGCAGAGAGAGAGTTCACAAGAGGAGCCATGAGCACAAATCAGTGTAATGACGCTCAGCTTTTCTTCCCTACAAACTGTCAACGAGAAAATACTATTGTCATTTGCATAGTTGCTGTACGCTCTCCAATCCTGCATCCCCCTCCACATCCATACTGCCATAAGTAAGTAAAATATATTACCAGCAAGTGGAGAATGAGTGGAGAGGCGAGGCAAGGTGATGAGTGTGTACGCACACTCTCACTGAAAAAGCCCTGCTTCCAGAAAACAGCCTTCACTGCAGTTCAAAAGTGTTTCACACAAGAGTAGGCCCATAACTGTAAATATGACACTTTGCACGGAGTGTCATAACAGCTTGTGTTTGGCTTACAGATGGTTGTTGTTAAAATGAGTTTGCAGCCCATCACAACACAGTCTCTAAGAGATGCAAATGGATTGTGTGGTGCATTCTGAAAAAAAAAAAATGCTGCTAGAACATGAAGAATGATTACTTCAAGAATCAATAATAATAGTATTGTTTATAAGAGGCTACTTAACTAGGGTGTTGCTGAGTTGCTGTCACTGTTATTTAAAACTCAGACCACAGCCACTATGGCAAATACCATTTTAAACAATATGTTCCCATTTATTTAAAATAGAACTGCTTCATTTGAGTCTAAAGTTTCCCTACTGAGTTCATTTGCTCTTTATTCTTTGTGGAAGAACTGTAGTCAAATAACACAATCATTAATTACGCCATTCTACAGCATACCTGCAACCAAACTGATATTTAAAAACATATTATTGGGATAGATCTCTGAACTGGTGGCCTGTTCAATGGAGTAATTGGTTTCCCACTGAGAAACCCAGCAGTTATGGATTAAGCTTGCTCGCCTGTGCTCTTGACAAATGCCATCTCCCCACATCCCCCTAAAGCCCCATCACGTCTGCCCAAAGCCTCCCCCAGAGACCTGGTTAAACACAACTCCATTACCTGCTCCCAGGCACGAGCAATGGATAAGGAGCACATCAATCACTCCGTCTTTGGCTCTTAAAAAATTTATAGGCCTCTGCTTTACTTTTGCCTCCTCCTGCGAGTAGGTCGGCCATTGTTCAAACATCAATCGTTCAAGCCTGTCAGCTGCAGCGCTCTAGCTCATCATGCCTGCCAGAGACAGAGTGAGGGAGTAAGGGCAGAGGACTGAAGGTGGAAGGTGGAGGGTGAGTGACACAGAGTGGTGGCAGGGGCTTAAGGAATGGTGGGGTAGTGAGCGAAGGAAGACAATGGGTTCTAGAACAGCAAAATATATATAAATATATAAATTTAATTTTTCTTTAAAAGGTTTCAAATGTGTTAAGCACCCTATATTCATTACCTAGTCACTGCAGAGCATATATCCATCATATCATGAAATGTGCCAGTCAGCTAAAGCCAAAAAACATACTAAATCCATTAAGAAAATACAAAAAAAAATACAAAAAAAGCACAGATCACATAAAATTAATATATTCTATATATAATATATATAGCATATATCATATATACCCCCAATATCATATTTTAGATATCCGACTAGCTCACCAGCATTTACATCAGAGCACTGCAGGGATCGAGCAAAATCACACCAGGTCCCTGAGTGCGCAGAGGTCAAAGGGGAGTAATCCTTCCTACTTCAGCATGAGCTTATGTTTTTACTATGTAAACAGTATAGGCAGCTGGTTCTGTCTGTGCTGTTACACTGTTCCATCAGTGATCAGGTCAGAGGTGCACAAACACACCTACAGTAAGTTAGGTGTCTAAAATGATCTTTCTACTCAAAAACCAAACTCTTGTTAAAAGTAGGTTTCCTCTTTTACTTGGTACTCAGCAATCATCATGTTTATTATCTTATTTTAATATCTTATTAGTTATTCTCTTCATAGGACTTCTGTATTAGTGTAATTACATCCTTTCAAGTCTCAAAAATGCCCTAAACCTCATACTACCATAATAAATCGAATGTCAAGACACAAATAGGGTTGTTCCTTCTGAGACATACTATTTAGTGCATAATATGCGATTTGGTACATGATCTCATTAGTATCTAGATGTGTATTTACATTTACTTGGGTGGTGTAGGAAGAAACAGCAAACCCATGTTAAAAAGTTCTTTTGCAAATAACTATCAAAATAGCACTTTTTTAAACGCCCGAATCCTAATCCACCAGCATTGCATAATGTTCATTCTGCTTACATGTTTGTTTTTTAATTAAGATAATGAAGACAGTGTAGTTTACCATTTTAGCTTGTGCAGTCTGTTGGGTCAAACTGGCCCCAAAATGTCATTCCTGGTACTTTTTAAAACTTGTGTAAAACCATCTTGGTTTTTAAGCCAAAAGTGGTGTGCGTCAGCAGTACATCCATTGCTAAGTAGTAACCAAGACATGAAGGTTTTATACAGTTTGTGCTACTGCCTGCCATTCTCACTATATTATGAACCCACTTCATGCTGTCATTGTGGACATAGTGAATGCCAACTTATAGGTCACTCTAATAATAGTGTAAATAAGCACCTAGTGGAGGAAGGGCATAGGTGTCACTGCGTGACAGGTTGGAAGGTACACTATTCTGGTACCAAAGGGCCGCTGCTGAGTAACAGTAAGAGGCCAGAGGGATACGTGAAAGGTCAGGGCACAAGCGCAAAGACACACTACAATAAAAAGCATTACCACGGGAGCAGAAACTAAAAGCAAAGAATGAGGAAACAGTGAAGAGAAAAGGAAATGGTCTCATTATAAGGACTGGCCAGCACAGACAGGTGGCAGCTGTCAAATAGAGCAAAGTCGTGTGAGGATAAGGATTATCATCATCCCACCATAAAGTTTTAAGTCTCTCATTCTCTCTCACTCTCTCTCACCCTCTCCAACACACACACACACACACACACACACACACACACACACACACACACACTCTGTCACTGTCACTGTCAAATAGAGTGCAAAAAATCATAGTATGTAAAGTTAGAATATTTCACCCTTCAGTCCCACATTACTGAAATAACTCACATCTGTCAATTGTGTCATTCTCAAAAGCCCTATTGTGATCAGTTCATTCTTCAGGACTTAATTATCAACAAATTAGGCTCCACTGCAAAGAACACACATTTTTCCCATAGGGCACATCGTAATTACGCCATTTTCATCCAACAGCTTCATAAATGCGCTCAGGCTTCCTCTTCCATGCACATACTCAATCACTTGAGGCCTCTCAAAGCCTCTTCCACCTTCATCATCAAAACAGAAAATGCCATGAAACTCCTTAATGCATAAGACAGGAGGTGTTTTGAAGCTCATGTGCAAATAAAATAAATAAATAAATAAGAAAAAAATGACTTGGCCTTTCAGCTCTTGGTGTAACCACATGAACCAGCACACTTTTGTTTGTTAATAGGGTTCAATTAGGCCTGTGAAGTGGTCTACACAGAGATGAGCAGTTTCTTGAGCCTAGTAGGGGGCCTCTGAAAGCACTTGTAATGAACAGATAGACACACTGTTGATGCACAGCAGTCATTAAGGAGCTGATAATTATGTTGAGTATTGAAATTGCATGTGTGTGTGTTTGTGTGTGTGTGTGTGTGTGTACTGATGAATTCTGTTAATTCTGCAAGATTGATCTTCATTTCCGGCCCTGACCCGTCTATTTTAATATTAATCTATTGCGTCCTCTTTTAGGAGTGCATTCAGTCTTTCCTTCTTTGGAGCTGCAAGGACAAAGGGTTAATACGCACATGATCAAATTTAATTATGGAGGTTGGTAGAGGGTAAAGATAACAGGTAGGATTACTTTTACTCCTACTAACACAATGACTGACAGGTGAACTGCGGAATTTAATCAACTTACCAATGAGGGAAAATTCTTAATTATTCAATATTAAAGGACAAATATGTGATTTTTTTACAGCCCTCTTCCCTACAATCACCCGTTTCCTCATATAGACCCAAACTCCTTTGTTGAACCTATGTACAGTATGTATTACTTTTTAATCAAAAGTTGATGAGCAGCCCTGTTCCACATGGGGCTAATATCCGGGCCCATATTTAAAACAATCTAGATCAATTACATATCAGTGTTGCAAATCACATTCATATTTTTTAAATGATATGATTATTACAATACTTTTCTTATAATGACAGTCTGTACCTTTAACCTTTAAAGGTGAAGAATAGACTCAAGAATCTGGAATTTAGCCTACTGACACATCTAACGTGTGGAGAGACATATTTCATAAGGTCTAGGAATGAAAGCCGACTATTGTCATAGTAAAGGTAATAAAGGTATCCCTCAAGGCTTTGTTCTTCATATTTCATATCAGAGAATGTCTTCTATGCCATGGTGGAGTGCTGGCTGGCCTTCTGACAGAAGACAGACAGCAGGTCTGACAGGATTTATAACAAGAAATATCAGTCATTCTGTCCTCTCAAGATACTATAGTCAAGTCATGTGATCCAGGTTCATAATAATGAAGCTTAATGGCATGAGCTTTCTCTCACATGGTCGTAAGTTATATTTATCGCTGTATAAGAGTATGTGTAACACACGCAAGGGTATTCGGTGGACGTTTGATTGACACAGGATACAAAGTGAATGAGAGAAAATGGAGAGGGAAATTTTATAAGCATTCTAAATTTGCATGCATGCTACATGTGGCATCACATTTATCCTCAAACCCAATGTGTATAGTATATTTATATGTGTATCTCCATTTGTTGACATTATGCAACATAACATTTCGATACTGTTGCTGTAAATCAGTGTGATTAAATCACCACATATACTTTAAGTGCTCCTTAGCCAGTACACATTTAACATAACAGTCTTTTATGGTAAAATTAATGTCCATCCAAAGCTGGCCATTTAGCATTTCTTTTGAAAATCTCAAGTATGTAATAGTGATTTAAGTAATAGCTGTTCAAGTACATAATTTGGTTAATTACTTAAACGGTCAAAAATACTACTGACTTTCCATTATGCCTTTTAAGCTTAAAATTAACACAGTCATTTATGAGTGAATGGCACTTCAAATTCCACTGACCTTGGATTCTTTCTCTTCGAATGATTAAAAGTACTCTCAGGTGGGGAAAAAAAGACTGATCTGATTACAGAGTAACAGAACCAGCTATACACAGAGTGAGCGGTCGTGTAGGATCTGGTAGGCTACAAAAGCGGTCAGCTCTCAGTGTCCCTCAGTGTGCTCCAGCCTGGGCCGGGTGGCACAGCAGCAGTGCCTATGCTTTGCTGGCAGCAGCTTAATTGAATGGTGCTGGACACATAGAGAGAGGAGAATTTCATCCAGATACAATTAAACAGAGAAATGATGCATGAAATGGGGGAAATAGAGAGGGAGAAAAAGAAATGGGGACTAATGCCATTAAAACAAAGTTAAAAATGTTCAAAAGTGAAATTTAAGACATGCAAATGAAACAGCTATCCAGAAAGAGGAAATGAAGCTTTGATGTCACAGCCTTTAGAAAGTGTCAAAAAAGAGCAGTATAAGGTTTTAGTCAACATGTCAATTGTCAGAAAAAAGGATCTGACATTTTCACAGTTGACTTTGAACCTGAGGAGACTGAACTTTTCATCATCAGAAAGTGTCCTTCTCTAGCACGATTCAACTCTCAACATGAGGTGAGGGCTTTGACTTTGCAGGCTCAGGCATGTATGAAGTTTGTCCTCCTGTCACAGATTGTCCTCCGCTGTACCACGAAACATCTTGACTTGACTCTTGCAAGAAGCGGAGCTTTCAAAATGGCCTGCTGTCACTGCAAGACAACCTTGTCCCTTCGGTGATCAGCTCTGAGGAAATGCCTGAGGAACGTTGTCATCTTGACCCTGCTTGACTTGAAAAGCCACCATTGGCTGTCAGTGTCTTACATATCAGGCGGTGTAAGGCATGGTAAGCTAGGCTGTCTCATGCCTGGGAAAGTATGAAGATGTTAGATGTAATAACACAAGGACATTTAAAAATTCATACCTGAGTCAAGTGACAGAGTTTTGCTAACATATGGCTGTCTTGTGATGTGTTTTGGTGTGGCTTAAAATATATTATATTTTATAATTATATTATTATTGCAATAATTATATTATTAAACATATATTACTTCATAACGTGTGATGTGTGAAGCCAATGTGATTGGTTTTCGTTGAGTTCACAACATTGTGACTGGTTTTCAATTTAAAAAAAAAAACCTTTAAGTAGCTAAACAAAATGCATAGGTTTTATGTCGCTGTCATTTTGAGGACTGAATAGGCAACTGACAGCATTGTTGTTGCTATGTCTGTGCTTCATTAAGAACATTCATGTTCATTTATACAGATCAGACACTTAACCTAATATACTTCACTATATCCAATATTATTTTGTCCTGTTGCTTGTCTGACAAGCTCGGTATTGCGAACATTATCAAAAGTTAGTTGCTGATATTGACTTATCCTCCCTATAAGGACATAAACTTTTTTTATACTCCTGATGTCCTCCTCTGGGATCCTTTACTTATACAGACATGAAAAGCCAGTAGACATGTGCTCTTGGGGGTTTTATATGATTGATATACAGTATTCTGTGTGTGTGTGTGTTTGTGTACGTATATACACTTTAATAGGAACACCTGTACACCAGTCCATTTATGGAGTTATACAATCAGCCAATCATGTGCCAGCAGCACAGTGCATGAAGTCATGCAAATAGTGGTCAAACACCTCAGGTAATGTATGCAATGGGGAAAAAGTGTGATCTCAGTGACTGTAATCGTGGCATGGTTGCTGGTGCCAGATGGGCTGGTTTGAGTATTTCAGAAAAGGATGATTTTCACACACAACAGTCTCTAGAGTTTACACAGGATGGCGCAAAAAACGAAAAACATTTTGTGTGCAGAGGGTCTGCAGGCTGAAACACCTTGTTACTGAGAGAGATCAGAGGAGAAGGATCTGACTGGTTTGAGCTGACAATTTTCTATTTAAGCTTACTTTTATAAGCCAGGTTACATCAGGTGACTCTCACTTACCAAAAGTACAAAGTCAGCTGGCATTACATTGTAATCCGATATTGACAAAATCTGATATTTGTATAAGCTTGTAAAACTGTCATGTAGGTTTGTCAGTCATAGGCTGTAGACAAAGCTGTATGACTTAAGTCTTGCCCTTGTTAAAGTGAAGTCAGCCAAAGTTAACAGAGCTTTCACACTAAACAATAGTAAAAAATGTTCACAATCCAAATCATATTTTTAAAGGAAAAATAGTTGAACGTTACACACTACATTACATATCCCCCTGACACACACACTCACACATACACACACACACACACACACACACACACACTAGAAATGACCCCAGGACAGAGCACTGTAAATCAATGTTGCATGAAATGGAAGTAAATTTATATCGCAAACCTGCATGTGCTCTGACAACATTTACTTGTTATTGTACAGATGTAATTAAAGGGTCCAGGACTTGACTTGTACTGGAGGAAAGTGACTACAGTCCTGTAACCTTGGCAGAAGTGGCAGCTGTAAGCTGATAAAGAAGCTTGCAAAGGATTTGGCACTAAGGACTGGAGGGGGCTAGTGAAATGACTCGTCGAGGAGCCTTATCGGTGTGAGGCCGAGAGGGTGTGAAGGGAAAATGGCCTTTAAATGATCTCTAATGGGAGTCCACGTCTGATTGTTAAAGTCCCCTGCTGTGAGTGCAGGAGTGCCGTGTGGAAAATGTGAGGTGAATTGGCCATAAAGTGCAAAATGTGACATGATTGAGAGGGATTTGGGCTCTAAATCAACTAGGGTTTTTTTTTAAGTGATTCCTGGCCACTCACAGGCACAGCAAGTAGACTTTAGTGTGCAAAGAGACAGGAGGACAAATAGTAAACCAATAACATGAACAGAAAAAACACATGTAGCATATAGTGTACATCATGGTGTGGGAACATACAAATCCTACTTATACATGTGCACATTCTCCACGCTCAAAAAGTCAGTGTGGAAAAATTCATAACTGGATATTTATAGCTATCAAATTAAACTGTAAAGAAGGATGACAAAGATTTACTGCGCTATGATAAGTTTCCTCCACAAATCAGGCATACAGTATTTCAAATTCTGTAAAGCATCTCTCTCTCTCTCTCTCTCTCTCTCTCACACACACACACACACACACAGTTTCTCTTTCACACACACACCACCCACCCCATTTCCCCACCCAGCCATCATACTTCTTTTATGACCAAACATTAAACTCAAATCAGAAACTATTGACGTTAGGCATTCAATCACAGCACATCCGTGCTCCACGCTGCCTCTCTTCCCTCCATGCACTTCTTCAACCTGAGCCCATAAGCCACGTCCACACGTCTCTCCCCCCTCTGCTCTGATCCGCAGCAGTTTAATATACTGCCCTCAGCGCTTCCCCACAATGCCTTAAAAGTACATTTTATGAGACTGCAATTTCATTCCAGTGGAGGAGCCGGCACAGTAAATCCTATTTGCCTGGCGTCACACACTGACACATTAACATGACAAAAGTGCCGGCTGCTGCTGGGTTCTGCTGAAGTTCTGTGGCCCATTATTGCTCGGCCAAGCGCTTTATAGGGCGATAGGGTAGTACCACCTCCGCCTGACACAATCAGTCTTACCAAGGAGAAAGAGAGTTCGAGATCAAAATTAACTTTATGGAAGAGACAGAAAATAACCTCTTCAAAAGTGGGTGCATTTTTTTTATTTAAAGCAATTTTGTTGCATAAATGGTGCTCTCTTGGGGAGTACATGATCTTTACAACTTATGCAGCTGATTTTACTAGTCCTATATCCCTAGAGCAGGGATTCTCTAGTCTTTCTCCATTGTTTCCTGCATTTTTTCAGGTTTTCCCTGTTCCAAACACCTGATCCAACTCCTGAAAGGACTGAGCATGAGCTGTTGAGTTGGATCAGGTGTGTTGCCTGTGGCAGGGCAGTAGGTGTCCAGGATGGAGCTGAAAACGGCTGAAAATTCCAGCACTAGAGGGTATAACTTGGAAAATCAAATATGCCCTTTTGTTGGGGATCAGGCAGAACTTCAGGTTGTATTATGTGCTAGGTTTCAAAGAACACATCTGTTCACAATGCAACTGACAAATAAAGGACACAGTGTATCAATAACATCCAATCAGGTGTTTGCATAGTGAAATGTCAATGAATCACACATCAGTGTGTCGCAGCAGGCTATATGCATCTGATCAAGTCTTCATCCTTGCAACACAATATTTCATATGTGTCTGGTTATACCTCTATAAACTCTGTGGATGTTATTTTTAATATTGTAGCTACAAATGTCACTTTTTTTGTTTTTTTTAAGACTTTGAAAGGGAGATGATCTACACTGGATTACTGATTGTATGAGGTATGTAGAAACGGAAGGGAACAAACTCTTTCATTTAAATTCACATTTTTACTTTATTCATTTAGCAGGCACTTTTGCATAAAAAAATGTACAGTATAAAATAAAAATGTGTCTTACTCCACATTCACTACAAATGGCAAAGTGTATTACTGTATGGGTATTCTGTACCCTTAGTATACGTCATTCAGACACTAACCTACAGTAATGATGTGTGGGATTTCATGAGTGCACTGGATGTTCTCCACAATGCTCTGGGACAAAACTCCCAAAGTACTCCACTAAATTGTGAGTATGGTGTGGCCTTAGACACGTCAGAACTCCCTGAGGAGTCAACAGTGATACAATGCTGCAAGACTGAGTATCCAATAACTGACCAGAAGCAAATGCAAGACAGTTGTAGTAGGAACATAGAGCTGTACCTAAGTACAATAATTGGCTTACACAGGACTGCTACACACAGTCTACTGCTCACAAAGTATGTTTCATTTTGCTTTTACTCCATATATGCTCTCTTTTTCTTTGCATTATATACCCATGTTAATTAAATATACACATTATATTTGAGGTCCAAGTTCAAACCTAAGGACTACTGTGTGGAGTTTCCCATGTTCACCCCGCGTCCACATCAGTTTCCTCCAGGTTTTCCAGTTTCCTCAAACCTCCTAAAAACATGCAGGTAGGTGGTTTGGCTATTCTTAATTATCTCTAGGTGTGAATAGTTGAGTATGACGCCCTGCAATTGACTGGTTTCCCATCCATCATCAAGAAAAGAGCTGTATTATATTTGTGATGCTTTTCTCAGTTGTCTATATTGCATTACCATTTTCAAAGAAAGGCTACTGATCTCTGCATCCAGTGGCACAGAATATAAAACATTACTCAGTCAACATTTTATCATATGCATTCATAAGTGGCAGGCTTTGTGTAGTGCTTACAGTCACATTCATTGATTATTTATATACATTAGGGCATTTTGAAAGCACAAATGTCTATTTTAAATCAGATAGTTATTATCAGACCTTTAATTAATCAGACCATCACATCATTAATGGATGATCTATTAACATTACAACCATTATTTTAGCAGGAAGGGCCAGCTATATTGAGGGCTTGTTACACTGTCCTATGAATTCCATTTTGGGGCGTCCTCCAGTTAGGAGCCCTAGGTAGTGAGGCTCAATATTCCACCCACAGTGATACCTGTGTTCTGCAGCACTGATAAAAGCAGTCCTGTGATAACTATATGCTGCCTTGTGTGACCTGATCACTTTGTATTATAACTTAAAATGAGCTCAGAGACTTATGGCATTCTCTATTCAATTCCAAATATGGAAAAGAGAATAAAAAAAATCTCATTTTTAAAAACTGGGCTCATGCAGAAGGGATTTGCAAGGAGATATTGTGCTGAGCTATTCACTGAATCAAAAACTCAGTAAGGTCGAATGGTAAGAAAGTTATTTCTTCAGTAATGCTTTGGAAATAAACAGAAAAGCCTGAGATGACCACTTCCTGGTGCTAAACACAGCAATGTTTATGGAATTGGTCATCTGTAATAAAGTGCAGTGTGATATGACAAATAGCTCAAAATTCATGGAAATTTGGCCCCACAATGAAGGCCCAATGAGACAGTTGTCTCCATGAGTTTTTTTCTCTACTGTCAAATTAAACTCAGGATGCATTTCAGCAAAAATATCACAGTTTCAATAACTCTCTTCTGACACACACTCATGAGAGCTTATAAAGGTAACACAGTATACGGAAGATGGGAAAACCTTCAATAACAATGGATACAGTTCTGTGAGAGAACAGACATTAATTGTCAATACATTTGACACGATTCATAGAGTAGTGTGGAGTTATTAACTCAGTAGGATATTTAAACCAGCTTCAATTATCACAGATGTCCCACTATGAGTGCAGTGTAATGCAGCTTTTTTTTATTTAATGTTTTATAACACTGTAAAAAAATTGCTGAGGTTTTGTAGAACAAAATCTTTTTTTACAATAATGTCCTGAATGACAAATTTACAACAAATTGCTATAACACTGTGATGCATTCTGGGGTGTTTTAGTCTTTTCCAGCAAACTACTCACTCACTCTCTCACTCACTTGCAGTAACTGCTCATCCTGGTCAGGGTTGCAGCGTATCCGGAGCTTATCCTGGGAACACTGGGTGTGAAGTGGGATAAGACTCTGGATGGAAGGCCACAGCAAAAAGAAAATGAAATTGGATTTTCCTGAAAAATTGTGTTGATTTTCAGCTATTTTTTTTGCCTCTTTTGCGTTGATGCAGAGTCGGAAAGAGCTATACAAGTGATGGCTACAGAAAAATATAATTATATGTGCTAGATCAACAACATTAAGGTGTTACTTAAGTTTATACATTAGGTAAAATATGTTGTATGTAAATGCTAGCAGAATGCAAGATTAGTATAATTTGCAAGCTAAATTAACTTAGCATGAAGTGTGATTCAGAATATTATCTTTTGTTATGTTGTTCACTTGGTCAGTGTGATTCGATTCTTTTTGACATTATTATTTAGCTGCTTTATATTGTTTTAATAAATGATCATTGAATAACCAAAGCGTAAATGTTAAGTGCATGTTAGTACATTCTCCATTAATTATACATTATAAATCATGTATTATTCTTGCAGTAATTTACTGACTACTTAAGTTGCCAGTATAATACTGTAAACATGTTTGTAGTGGTTTATAGCTGCAGTGTGACCTTTACCCAAGTCTTACAACATGCCCCTTATTTATTTTGACCTTATCTGATTAGACAGTAATTTAACCACTATTTCCATGCACTCATATACACACATTCACACTTACCGTCCATCCTGAGAATTGCGGCTGGTTAGTGTGACATTCAGTTGGACTGGCCCACTGAGGGACCGGCCATCTGGTTCAGTAACAGTGGCCTTTGGATGTCGCACAGGTGCCTGTCAGTAATCTGTCTGTGTGTGTGTGTGTGTGTGTGTGTGTGTGTGTGTGTGTGTGTGTGTGTGTGTGTGTGTGTGTTAGACAGAGAGTGAGTTTAGAAAGGGCCATATGGTAATGTGACAGTGTGTTTGTGTGTGTATCACTGAGGTGCTGTCATTAATGAAGTGTGATGGATATTTCATATCCTCATGGTGTACCGATGATCACCCAGCTGTTAGCTGCTGAACACAAGGTCTCTTTGATCTTTACCCCTAAATACTCTCTCTCTCTCTCTCTCTCTCTCTTCTTTCTTTCTTTTTCTGTCCCCGTACATGCATACATACATACATACATACATACATACATACATACATACAATACAATACAAGTATATACACACTCAGTTAGATGTCACAGCAAAAACCCAGCTTGAACAACTCAACAACTCCCTTTTTGACCTCGCCATTCTTTTAGCAAACTTATTCTTCCACATAAACACAATTCACCGTTTCTATCAATAGAATGTGTTTTCCTTGCATTTGCCTTTGTAAGTAAAATGCTTACACACCTGCAGCTGTTTAAATAAAAAGCTCATTTGCAATCTGTGTAAGGTTCAATCCAATGAAGAGAAGTTCAATCACAGCCCAACATTGTAGCTAAGAGATAAGTCCTAGTTACATTTTGCTGATGGCAGTCTTTTCGAACTGGTTTGTCCCTAAGCGAGGGCCATTGTGTCCAGGCCATTATGTTCCTTCACTAGATTCATCATATGCACAGAGTGATGTGAGAGAGATCTAGAAAGGTGGGGGCAGTGTTAAAAGTCATCCTTAAAGCCAGACTATAAGATTAAGTTCAAAAAGACTGGAGATTGAACACAGCAGATGCATCTGCACTTCAGAACCTTTTCTAATGCATACAAGATGCAGTCTCCATTTAAGACCCGTTTAAATAAACATAAGTCTTAGAGCTCAGTTCAGGGAAAGAGAAAGGGGGGAAAAATTGAACCGCACAAAAATATTGCACATAATCAAAAGTTTAAAAACTGCTGTTCTCGGCAGGTATGCGCTGGCAACCTTCATACTTGTGACATTATTTACATAAAGGACCAAGGCTCCTGAGGATATCAATTATTGATGTTAGCATTAATGAATGATTTATTTAAGAATAAAGAAGTCGATCAGAAAGGACTGCCTCCCAGCATAACGTCAGGTGTGTATTATATATTTATATCTCAAGGGCAAGTTGTCTGTAATGTAGGAAACTTGTAATCATAAGATAGAAGGGAGCACAGGATTTAATCATATATTTCAGCAATGTATTCGCAAAGCCTGCAAAGATGTCTGGGCCACAGTAAGGGAAAGAAAGTGTTAATTTAGCCCAAGATTGTTATTTCTATAAAATCAGATGTGTTTTAAATTCACTTGTGTATATTAGTATTTTCCTTCAAATTAACCCTTTAAAATCCCAATATATCAGTTGAGGTGGCTCAGTCGTTCTGGTTTTGAGTTACTGAGCTGAAGGTTGTATGTTCAAATCCCAGCACCACCAAACTGCCATTAACCTTCAGCTCAGTTGTATCTTGCCTGAATTGTAAGCTGTTTTTTTTTAAGTATCATCCAAACGAGGAAATGTACTGGATTATGTGTTATTTTATACTATACAAGACATTATCCTGTTCCCAGTCAATTATTGTAAAATTTACAGTCATTTTTACAGTGTAAATTGACCTTACAATATGTTATACTACTATGTATAATATAGTACACATAGTAGTATAATACACTACTAGGAATTATTTAGTAACTACAAATTAATTAATAGAAAAAGCATATAATTAGTAGAGTGAACAGTATACTGTAAGTCTAAAAACAACTATGGGTCCTGTGAGTTTAACTGTTTAAAAGAGGCCTACATGTCACAGAAAGAATCTTCTCTTAGTAGCTACTTATTATTTGGGTAAGAGACTTTTTGCCTACTTGGATCTGACTCTTGCAAATATTTAAACATAAATGAAAAGGAGAAGCAACAATTCACACAGAAATATCAAGTTGTGTCTTTGGTACATTTCCATGACACTTGTTAATGTCAAAATTATGGAAGCCATGCACCAAAAAAAGTTGCTATGTCATTATACTTAATTATTAATTATTTTTAATAACTTAACTTATTTCAAGACAGTATGTCATTAATCTACCTTAATATGTATTATTTGCACTGAATGACTCATTATTTCAATATATTATCTCTTTATTTTAATATTTAAAACACACCCTACAATCTATCAATTAGAGTAATTTATTGAATATTAGCTTATATTAAGAAAAATTCTTATTCTGTATGCTGTAGCTTACTGTGTTATATATGAAGGTATAAATATGTATGTCAAATTCAAATGGTCAAAATGAAATGAGACGCAGCGTCTCGTTCCCTCGGGGAACCATGGTTACATGCATAACCTGGAGACATTCCCCTTCAGGAACTCAAGGTGCGTCGAAACGCTAAGGGAACGAATATGCCCATACCGCCAGACTTACAAATCCCTGTGTAGTATGGAAGAGGCAAAGTTTAGGGCAGAAGGACAGAAGAGTCAGGAGCGGCCGTAGAACCTGGCAAACATGAGGGGCGTGGACCAACCCTCTGTGTTGCAGATATCCTGCATGGACACACCTGCCAGAAAGGCCTTCAAGGCCACCACACCTCGGGTGGAGTGAGCCTTGACCCCCAAGGGTGAGGGGAGACCAGAGGACTCATAAGCCAGGGAAATGGAGTCCACAATCCACCG
>CM074948.1:11335806-11363923 GCA_037577455.1 Pangasius macronema | reverse complement strand
TGTTTGGTTAAGGAACATCCAGTTTGTTGTAATAGAAACTCTTTATTAAATAGTGCATGAATGCTGTAGTCTATTTTAATTAGTTTTTTTTTTACTAGGTTAGCATTTTTTACACATTTTACAGTCAGAAGTAACCCCCGTCATCTCCACAGTCTCCAAAATACTGTACTGCACATTGAATGGTACGTAGTCCTACATCTGAGAGCTTGAATCTGGTACTTGTTTTTTTTCAAAAGATACTGAAGACAAGTGAGATAGCTTATCCCTTGCATTTTCAGTAAAGCTCTGATTATGTGAAATGAGTAAACGAACTAAGCTGACCTGAGATGAGTTGAGCTTAATTGTTCTGAGAGAAGGAACAAGACTGTTAAGTCTGTGTACTCAGTCCTGTTATCAAATTAGCTGCACCCATTGTCAACACAGACAAACATATTTGACACTGTTTGAGTGATTGTCTGTGAAAGTTTGTCTGTAAATCTCTGCAGACTAAGATGAATGAATGTGCGCTGTAATAAGAAGGATATTGTTTCAAGACAGACCCATCAGAGCTCCATTTAAAGAGCCAAGAGCTGATAGAGAAAGAGAGAGAGATGGGGGCTGGTGGGTGACAGCAGAAAGCAGTCTAACTCTGTAGGGACCAGTGTGTACAAGGCAGCAATTAGATATGATGAAGTATTGGCTCTCCAAACTTCTTCAGCACGCCTTTCCCCCAGTGTGTTCAGTCCCTGAGCACTCCACATCACACTGTGAGCCTGCCTCATTAAGAAGCACCAGGATGGGCCGGAGCTTATCACAGTCTAACACATGCAATGCATCCTCTCTATGTCTCTGGCTCACTGGCTTTCTCCTGATATCTCTTCTTTCTTCCTCCCATCTTTCTGTTTCATCATCAACTCTCTGGTTTCTACACTGACTAGTCTTGCTCAATTTGTTTTTCTCTCATGAGTTGATGGAACCTGATCCCATGAGAAATTCACATGAATTTGGAAAAGCAAGAGATAAGTGGCTGGATTTCATTCAGCTTTATACAAACGGCATAAGGAAAGGTAGGAACTCTAAAATGGCCCTTAAGCTTTCTAAGTTTTCCTAAAAATTGTGTGCAAATTATTAAAAAACTGTAAGTGCCAGATAGATAGACCTTTATTTTACTTTTATGCTTATCCTACCTGCTTACCCAAGCAGATCACTTTAACCCTTTAAAGTCCTGTCTTATTATTAATACAGTTATTCATATTAAACACTTCAACTTCCAAGACTTGCTGGCGGGTCGACGCCTACATTCCTCCTTCTTGTAACTACATGCCTTTCTGATTAGTTTCACTGTGCTTGCTGAATAATTCATAGTAGAACAATGTATATAGATTGCATTCATGGTAGTGAATAATTCATTGTAGTTACTGAATAATATTCCTTAAAATGAATAACGGAATAATAAACTGGGTTTTTACTGGCTTAAATCCCTAAAACTCTCAGGAATCTTTTAACTACATATCTTTCTTATTAGTCACAGCAGTTACTGAATAATTTATAGTAGTTACTAAACAATGTCCTTTAAGATATATAACTGAATTATACGGCATATTATTAAAGGATATTATTAAAGCATATCATTCAGCAACTACTCTGAATTATTAACTGTGAAACTAATAAAATGTTCCTGCCAATGGATTTTGGAGTTTAAGGGGTTAAGATGAAGTCTATATAATCATCCCATGTGCTGGCGATTGTTCATGAAGGGCCAGTTAAATGCAAAGACTTTCTTAGTGATTAAGAGAAAAGCAGAAATTGAGTGTGGGGCTTTGCAATGCTCTTGAACTGTTTTTGAGCAATCTACACTATAATCAAGCATGATCCGAGCAGTAGGGCCACAAGTAAAATTCAAATCCAACACAGATTTCAAGGCCGTTAGATTGCCTCTTTAAATCAAATCTCTATAACACTTCGTACATGCACTTAAATAGGTTAAGAACATTTTATTTGGCAGATTGGATTCATCCTGTAAAGGATTATAGCCATTTCTGGCTTTGAATGAATTCTGCTTATCAAAGACAGTAAAGGGAAGTGCACTCATAGACAATAGCATGGGGCCATTATATAAGGCCATTTCAAAGACAAATTGTCCAACCTCTTTCTCACTCTCACCATAAAGGTGAAGTATCTAACAGGAGTTACGGAGGAGAAACATATTTGTCTTGGCAAATTAGTGCAGTAATATTAAATATACAACCTATTCACACATAATGGCTATAAAAAACAAGCAGTGAAAAAAAAAACAACTAGTGTGTTGTAAGTGTTGTACATGTAATTGCAATAATTATTAAAAAAAAAAAAAAAAAAAGGTAAATCAAGTCAAAAAGTCAAGTCAAGTAAATTATTGAGGAAATGTATTCCAATACTACAGGTCACACTAAAGATTATGTAATTAGTAAACTAGTAAGGTCTTGGTGTTATTAGTAATGTCTGATTGCTTTTTGACTAGTTTTGATCTAAAAATCTTTTTCACTAATCTGTACAAAAATCTTTAAAAAATCTTAGGACTTTTTTGTAATAGTGATAACTGTACAATTTGTTTCATTACCAAAAAGGGACAAAACACAAAGTATTTAAAATTCATTAGTAGACACCCAATAATTAACGTATAATGTTTCACATATCCTTGCCAAAGAATTCAATTCTTTGTTGACCTTCTGGTGATGACTTTTTTCTGTTTCTTCCAGATTCTGAATTTTCTACATTGCTCTGTTTGCTTGTGTTTTGACCTGACAATTTGACACTGACAATTTTGGATTTGTTAATGAAGATTGCATATCCACCCACCTCAGAATTTGTGAAATTCAGTCTTTCTACTTAGTTAATGAAGGTTTTCCTCCATACAATATATTACCAAAGGTATGCAGACAACCGACCATGGCATCCATATGTGCTTATTGAAAATCCTATTTCAGAAGCATGGCATTAATATGGAGTACTTTTATGCTAAGTCCAGTCACTGTCAGCTTGAATCTGATTGGCTCTCTGCACCTTTATGCATATGCAATTGAAAAGTAGGAGGCCAAGTTTAATGACAGATTACCAGACTCTGGTGAAAGCTAGACGTTTGGTGCTCAAGATTAATCCAGTAGTGGTCAGGATGAACATGGAAAGGGCTAACAAAAGGGCAAACAAAATTGTGTTTTTAACCAAATGCTAACTTGGTTAAGAGAAATAGGTAAGATTGCAACTTACAGCATGTTGAACATTTCTCTCACTCATTCTCACTGTTAATATAACACTAAGCATTCCTGCCCTCAGGCAATCCACTGAACGCACTCTCAGGTTGCCTTACAACTTTTCACAAATATAAGGTGTTTGATGTGCTCTCTTAAATACTTATGAGACTAAGAAGAGCTCCCACATGATACTTTCCCACTTGTTCTTGTGATTTTGAAATGGAAGATAGCAAGCTGGACCCGAAACTTTACACCTCTTGCTGATATTTGAAGGACGTGAGGGGTGAGAAGGGACAGAAAGCGCCAGACAGTGTATACTTGGTTTGGGTTTCTATTGGGCTGGAGAAAAGTTTTGATGAAATTTTTGAGCTGTGGAAGGAGCCTGAGATCACCTTTAACACCACATCCCAAACCACTATAGAGAGAAAGGGCTTTAACCTTCACCTCAGTGAAAAAATTCCTAAATATATAAATAGACATCCTGAACAATCTCTGACTGCAATCTTAACTGGTTGAATTGAGGACACTTAGGCTCCAATACAACAACAATGTCAACATTCTTAAGACATCACTTGAGCACTTTTAAAGTGCTTTAGGTTATCAAGCAGACTTTACCCTAGATGCTTGTCTCTCATTTTCAATTGTTCCTCTTTATTTGCCTGACTGTCTTCTTCTCCCTATTGGCTGTCGATTGCAGATGAAGTAGATAACTTCTATGCCCGGAGCAACTCGACAGACTCTGCCAAGAATCCCCAATTATCCGATTCATCAGCATTCCATCAACTTTCTATTTGCTTGTCTTTTGGAGTTCAATCACCGAAGCGGAGATGGCTTTTGCTTGCCCTCCTTTTTGATCCTGAATGCACATAGTGCAGGAATTAATTTTACGCACTCTGTTTTATACACGAGTCATTTAACAGGAGTAAACCACATGAAAAAAATTGAAAGGAATAAAAAAAAAAGATACATGCAGATACAAGCCAACAGACATCATTTTATTTAAACTGCAAATTTCTCCAAATTGATGTCAATTTACAGTCGAATAAAAAGCAGGACCTAGTAGAAAGATAACAGTGTGAGGAAATAGTATATGTCATGTATATAACAACTTTATATACTTATAAGCACTTTATGGCCCGACCCCTTAGCAATGGAAATAAACCAGAAGCCTTTGGGACCATCAGAGTTGGTTCCTACGAAGATATACTAAATAAATGATGGCAATAATGTAAAGTCCTCGCTGAGATATGGCCTCACAGCCTGTTTGGTGACTTTGCGATCAAACTGGTCACACGTAATGGACAAGCCTTGTTGAATATCAAAAATCCAAAAAATATGCTTTTGTCAGCATGGTCTGATAATACAATGGTTCAAATTTCATACAGAGTAGACAATGTTTCTATTTAAAGAAGAAGAAAAGTTTTTGTTAAAATTCAAAATGGCCAACTTGCTGTTTTATAAATAACAATCTCAAGAACACTCAGCACCTGCCAGGAAACCATCCGAAAGAAGAATCGCAATTTGATGTTAACTGGCTCAAATGTTAGGTACAGTTCTCAATTTGTGAATTATAGCTCCGCCTAGCTGTGAGTTTAGACAAAACCACTACCTTTAGAACATGGTCCTTTAGTCACATACAGCGTGTGGTCTCAATAGATCACACTGTTGCTGAAATATGCCCTCACTTCCTGTTTGGTAACTTTGCTGTCAAATTCGTTAGCATGCTATGGCCAAACAGTCCTAGAAAAAGCAAAAAGAAATGTTTTGTTCAGGTTGATCTCATGATGTTGTGAGCCACATTTTGTGATAATTGAAAAAAGATGTAGGAGAAGAAGCAACTTCCTGTTTGGCAAATCACAAATGTGTTATGTCAAAAACACCCTGCACATGTAGAATTGAATAAAGCTCATGTTACTGAATTAAAGCTACCAATTTGTTTGCATTTAAGGTTTTTTTTTTAATTCCCAGAGAGTTGGGATCTTTTTGGACTGCAGATACACTATATGGCCAAAAGTATGTGGACACCTGACTATCACACCCATATGTGCATTTTGAACATCTCATTCCAGATTTANTGGGGTTGAGGTCAAGGCCCTGTGAAGGACTTGAGTTCTTCCACTGCAACCTTGGCAAACCACTTTTTTATGGAGCTCGCTTTGTGCAAAGGGGCATTGTCATGCTTTAACAGGTTTGGGCCTCTTGGTTCCAGTGAAGGGAAATTGTAATACTACAGCATACAAAGACATTCTATACAATTGTGAGCTTCCAAATTTGTGGCAACGGTTTAGAGAACGGGTGTAATGGTCAGATGTCCATAAACTTTTGTCTATATAGTGTACATTTTTCTTTCATTCATTCTCATAAATATATGACAAAATGTGTAATAATACGAGACCATTTAGGACCTTTGTGAAAGAACTATTGCTATATGTAATAACCTTCTCTGCCAGGATGACTGCTAGTCTACACATCTCCCATGTAAAACTATTACTAATGAAGGAAGAAGAATAGTTGAACATATTGCACTTACACTGAATAATGTCACGGTTAGCCATACCAAAATACTGAGGATGCTATGTTTACTGTACCTTCCTGATGGAGGATTTTGGGCAAAGCTGATGAAAATCTGCTGTCTCTAAGAAAACATAGTGAAAAAAGGTGAAAAAACATAAACGAGAGAAAAATGATAGAATACAAAGAAGAGCAATCCTTTATATAGATCAAAGTGTAGATGTGTGACCCAAAAAAATTGCACTAGTGAGCACTGTCCAGTTTATAGAGGAGCAAATTTAAGAAAAAAAAAGAGCTCTAAAGCATGAAATGTCTTTCATTAGAGTAAAACCCAATTGGCATATCAGCTGTATTAATGCTTTCCACATCGTTTACTTGTGCTGACACCAGAGTCTTCATTTAATAAGAAGTTTATTTATTAACGCATTTATCTCTTTCTTACTGAGCTTGCATTTCTTCAAGTCCCGAGCTTTTTGATGGCTCTGACGTTTACCATTTCCACAACTGTACAGTGGCAAACCGCAATTTGCATCTCACGCAGAGTGCATTTAGGTGCAGTTTACATGATGAGCTACAGCCTTAGTAAGCTGAATTTTAATGTCAGATGCATTACAGGTGCACTTTGTGGCAGCATTGTGCTGCAGCTCATGTGCGTACATCAGGCCCTATGTTTTTACACCACATGTTTTCAAGCTCATGTACAAGTAAGCCCATAACATTAGGCTGCAGATAATTCATTGGTATTTTTGGGTCTATGTGCTTTACAAGAAACAGGTGTGAATTCTTTGCACGTCTCTGACCATCAAACCAAAGAAGACTAATAGAAAGCTACAGTTGGTGCTTCAACAAAGTGCTCAATGAAAGAATAACACTTATGTAAATATTTTCACAAAAGTTGTGAAAATGTATTCATCCTTTTTTATTACTGAGTATGTTTGCAGATTAATGAGGACAAATGAATCTATTTCATAGTGAGCCTGTAATGTAAGAAAATGAGAAAAAAAAAATCCAGGCTGTCTGAATTATTTCTGAATGCACTCTAGAGCCATGTCAATGTCAACACAATGTTACCCAACATTCCAACTAGCAAGTGACAGGTTGTGTCACTTGCAGTTTGTCTCTTGTGAGCATGTAGGAACCGTTACTTGTGGGTATGCACTGTCCAGTGTTCCGATGAGAAATGGCAGTAGCTTTTTATACTGCTACTCTAAAGCTAACTAGTTAAACAACAAATAATGTAATGCACTAATCCGTGTGAAAATTTGGTTGTTTGATTTAACGTTATGTTCTAGTCTTCATACTTGCTTCATTGACAGATTAGCAAAGCAAGATAAATATACTCGCTATGTAAACTCACAAGAAACACCAACAATCTCTTCTACTTGCTTCTAAGTTTAATTTTTCTTCATAATATCTCTACTCAGATTTAAAGAGTGTTCGTATATGGCAGGATAAGATGAAACCACAGCACAGTTATATGTTTTGCTTCCATTTTTGTGTGTCAAAGAGTAAATGGAAATTGATAGCAGGTATGAACTGTGAGTGGAGGATTGTATTAATGTCAGACCACACATGCCATTGGACTGATCCAAAGAATCATTTGAGCCATTGTTTGGGTTTGTGTCACTTTACCATATCATACCTAATGTGCATAGAACTGAGGAAATCGATTTTGTCTCTTTGTCTCTTGAAAATGGGAAAATAATGTGAATATTCATCTCTTTGTCTCTTGAATGTAAGATTAGTCTACCAAATATTTAAAAAGTTTTTAAAACTTGAACTATTGTATTGTTTGCCATTGCAAAGTTGTTTGCTATTGTAGTGTCGGAAAACTCTCCATACTACTGACAGCACAGATCTGAGTGTGTAAAAATTTGTGCACACATTTATGCATTTGCATGCATGTTTTTCACCCCACCATGGTGCCCTCTAGGATGTGACAGTCTCTGAGTCAGCAGGACTGAGATGAAGAAGATCTTTTAATCTCGGCTCTGTAGACTGACACCAGCTCCCTTCAGAGTGCCTGACAAATCAAAAGACAGAATTAATAATGTTCAGCTCTCTTTCAGCTGTCATGAAGTTTCAGAAATATAGAGAGGCAGATAGACAGCTGCTCATGACTAAAGTTATTTTTCAGAGAAATATTAACAATGAATCTTTTTTTTTATTATTATTTTAAAATCTAAAAAAAAATGTCATAGTGTGTTCCAATCATATCTATCGTTCCTGCTCATGCTTGTGCTGGTTGTTTTCAGAAGGCAACATTTCATATATCATCCATCTCTCAGACTTGTAATCCTGCTGTGTGCCCCTTTTTATAGGCATGTTGTTTTATTAGATGGCCTTGGGGTCATGAGGAATTTCTCTTGCACAAAAACAAACACACACACACGCGCACACACACACACACACACACATACATTTCCTTAAAATAATTGGAAAGAGGGAGAAATCTGGAGGATCACTATGGTGCAAAATTGTTCACTCCACTGTGAACACACACACACACACACACACACACACACACCTCTGCAATGGCACTCTTGTTAATGCAGAAATAAGACAGCGGGTGTCTGCATGTTTGAAAGTCATACATCTTGGCCAAAAGCTTCACTATGCCCTTCACAGCTCACCAGGCAGGCACTTATTTGCAATGGAAAAGGAACATGAAAAATGCTGTCAGGAGTAACACCCATATTACTGTATGATACACAGAAAGATACTCAGAATCTGCATTATGTGGCATGTAAATTGTATTTACAATGGAGCCAATGTAACAGTATGGATTATATCCATCTCAAGCTCCTAAACCCAAAGCCACTGAGGCAAGCGAATTTCCAACTGTTCCTCCATGAGAATTAGCATTTTGCCTCATGTAGACAAGAAAAGAGAGAGAGAGAAAGTGGAAAGTAAGGAATAAAAATGTCAGCTCAAAGCCTTTTGGATTTCTCCTGACAGCAAGGTTCAGTATCACTCCAAGGTTCTTTTCGAAGTTCAGTGCTGTAGAAGGTTATGGATGCCATAAAATCAATTCCCCTAGATAAAAGCCAGCAAAATGTATTTCAGCTATGATCAAAGTGCTTTGTTTTGTTTTTTTTTTCCTTCTGCTCTGCTGCCTCTGCTATCATTCTTTTTTTTTTCAGCTCTTCATGGGGCAGGAAGTATGGGAGGCATGTCACAGTTTATGGTCATCTGCCTGGCCGCCTGTTATTTATGAGTGAAGAAGCCCAAGGCATTTTGGGATACATGAACTCTCAGCTGGCAAAAGGAGATAGCTTGTGCTATGAGTATTCACTAGCAATATACTGTATGTACCAGACACAGGCAAACACACAATGACTAAACACACAATGTATAGGCGAATTACATATTTAAAATAAATTAGCAGAATTGTACTGTTTGGTATCATGCATTACTCACACTCAAGGCAATTTTTTCAACTTTCAAAGCAATGAGCGTCTATACCTCTAACCATAGTGCTTTAAACATGCTGTTTTATCCTGTGGGATTGAACTGTATCTAGTGCACTTTGGATCTTATATAAACTTACTAATTTCTGCTAACTGGTTCTTGATTCATTAATTTGCTGAATTTAGAATGATTCAGACCAGTAGGGGCTGCCAGTCTAATGTGTGTCATGGCTGTGTGCGTGCTCTCAAAATACACGGTTATTAGGCAGAAATAATGACATTTGTGGGCTCCATATCTATTATTCCCTGAAATATAAGGTTTAAAAATAACACAGTTATGATAGGGAATTATGATAGGATCAGCGCATATTTCCCACCTGAGACAGTTCAACCTCAGGCTGCAAGGACATCTTAGTTCCATTCTTCATCTGGCCATGAGTGTGTCTCGTTACAACGCAGCTTTGAGTTGATAAGCTAATGTGTACACAGTATGTGTGTGAGGTTTTTTTTTAATTTTTTAATAGATTATGGTTTATGGCTGGTGTAGTATCTCTGGCTACAGTACATGCAAAATAACTCATGAAATATTTGCATAAATTGCAAAGATTTGTTCAAGTTATTTAATAATATACTGTAGGCCTACATTTGAAAGGACATGGGTAACTCACTATCTCACTTTACAAAACCCAATATAACCCAACATAAAATCCAATACCACACAGTGTTTTTAATAAATGTGTTCTTGCTAACTGTGCATTCACATGTCTGTCATTTGTTTTCTAACCCAAGTGAATAATGACCAAACTGGAAGTCCAGCAATGGTGTCACCGTTCATCTTTCCTCCTTAAGAAAGAATGAACAAACCATCCATTAGCACAAATTAATACTAAGGAATCAAATGCAAGAACTAAAAGGTACTGTGTTTTTCCCATTTCTTTGGGTCAGAAAGAACAAACTTAATTGCATCTGCAAAATGGTTCTGAAATAAATGCAGGGAAAAGAGAGAAGAACCCTAAGAAAGAGTAGAAAGAAGTGTGTGTATGTGTGGGTGGGTGGGTGGCTCAGGGTAGATGGGGAAATGGGAAAAAAAAGCCTTTAAAATGCAATTGTGCAACCATTTAGCAGTGACAAAAGAAGAAAAGCGAAAGTCAGAGTCAAAAAAAGCCAGGTAAGTGGGATATGAAAGGTGGTTTGTACCTTTTATGTGCAATTACACAAAGGAAGTAATTGCACATAAAAGGTATGAGCCACATTTCATATCGTACAAACCAGCGAAGAAGGGGACAAAGTAACATTTTTCCAATGCCATAATCACATGCTTTCACAGTGTTTAGAGAAGACATTATATGTCAAAAAAAATGAACATTGATATTCCATACAAGGTTTTAGCCTGCTTCAGTTCCTGTTATGTTATGTGTATGTTTGTATTTGTAAATTGCCATTACAGAATATTCAACAGTCTGCTGGCCGACACTGCTGAGACTTCAGTACAATATTATACACTGACTTTGCATTAGGTAAAATTAGCATGTGCTCTCAGTTGATGCTGTTGATTCAACAGTTTATTCCTCTGCCTTAAAAAATATCCATTAATATCCATTAAGACGAGAAGTGGTACCACGGCACATGAACCACAACAAATCAACACGAGAATTAACTAATCCTATTGGCTTGCAGCTCCCTGTTCTCCGATAATTGGATTCAGTCAGAGAGATGGAGGTCAGAATGTGGGCTGTAGAAACAGGCCCTTTGGCCCTATCTGACTGCGGGTGACTGGTGTGACCCTTCAGAACAAGCAGCGCTGAATCAAATCAAAGGCAAGCATCAGTTAGCTTTAGCATTTGTTCGTAGTCACAAATGTTGGCTTTTAAACAGAGTGGTATTGAACTGTGTTTAGAGATAATAGAGGATTTGTTGATGTAAGTGTAATTTTAGGTGATCACAGGGCATATATGGGCAGCACAGTGTCACACTGGTATTGTTGCCATCTCACAGCTCCAGAGTTCTCAGTTTGAGCCTGAGGTGTGCAAAGGTTTGCATGTTCTCCCTGTGTCCATGTCAGTTTCCTCCCACCTCCCAAAAAATGCTGGTAGGTAGATGGGTTATGCTAAATTGCCCCTAGGTGTGAATGAGTGTGTGAATGCGTGTGTGATGGTTGCCAGCAATCCAGGGTATATTCTGGCCTCATGCCCAGTGCTCTCGAGACACTGGATCCAATGCAACCCTGAACAGGATAATGTGGTTTCTGAGAAAGAATGAATGAATGAATGAACAGCACATACAGTATATCAGAAATGCATTATATGGCCAAAAGTATGTAGACCCATGACCACCATACCCATATGTTTGTATTCCCCAAACTTTTGCCACAAAGTTGGAATCATTGGGACTAAGGGTCCCAAAAATGTTCCAGCATGACAGTGTCCCTGTGCACAGAGCAAGGTTCAGAAAGACATGATTTGCCAAGGTTGATGCGGAAGAACTCCAGTGGCCCGAGCCCTGACATCAAGCCCTCTGAACACCTTTGGGATGAAATGGAACCCCGACTGCACACCAGGCCTCCTCGCCCAACATCAGTGCCTGACCTCACTAATGGCTGCATGAGCACAAATCCCCACAGCCACGTTCCAGTATCCAAGGGGACCAAATCCATGTTAATGCTCATGGTTTTGGAATGTGCACATATGGGTGTGATGGTCAGGTGTTCACATTCTGTTGGCCATATAGTGTACAGTATATCCAGATACGACTGAATAAGTGGATTAGTTTAGTAAAAAAAAAATAAGAAGAATACAAAAAAAGAAGGAATACTGCTACAAATAAACAAACAAATAAATACATACTCCAAAGTAAAGATAAATGCACTTAACTTTAAACATTTAATGAACCAGTGAATAAACCTTATGATTGTCCATCATGATGCATTTTATGTCTAAAATAGTTCAAACATCAATAATTGTCAATATTATTTTCTTGCCTTTTGAGTAAATATAAGCAGTAGAAATTCATTTTGATGAACAGTTTCATTTTCCTTAATCTATCTCATATATGCTGTCATTTCTGACATTTAAACTACCTCAGCTAAAAGTTCATCTAGATTTACTATAAAACTGAAACCAATTCTGGTTATTTTTAAACAAAGCTTAAAGATAAATGCAGCTGGATTTATAGATAACCCTTCTTTTAAAGCTGTATATTTGTTGGTGCAAAGATTTAGAGTGTCCATAGTGTCTGGAAAAGCAACATTATCTCCAACATGACTCATGGAATGACTGTTTGTCCAGTGGCTTGTGACATTTAGTCATATTGGACAACAATTAGCAAATTAACATCCAGCATGACTGAAAAGAAGGCTTTATATTGTGTGTAAAAATCATGAACTGCCCTTGAAACGTCACATCTCCATTGTCTTCTTTTCATGCTTTGATTCAGTTGTTAATGTCAGACACTAGCACATCAAAATATCTCTCAGCAGGAGGGGGACATAATGTTCCACCTTCATTTCAACCCTTTCAGCCCCTCACACACTTGCTGTCAGGACGATTGCTCCTGCCCCAGCCCTCCAGAGAGCGTACAACTGCCCTCGCAAGCATTTACACGCTGCCTCCTGCCACGCTAACGCAATTAGCATATGGTCCCAGCGCCTAGTCAGCGGAAGCCAAAGCCTCACCCTCAAAGTCAATTAATCATAGCACATCACTGAAGCCTGACTGAGACTACAGCCCAGACACAACCACTGAGAAAGGCAATGATGGGAATTTTGAATTGTAAGTATAACCTACATATTTTTTTGTGAAAATATCTTATAGTCACATTGCTAACCATAAAATATTAGGTCCCTAAATTCATTTTGAGACAGTTTAGCCAACAGTAGCATCTGAGTGGTGATTAATTTTCTATAACAACAGCAGTAGTGCCAGCTGTAAGGAAAAACACAGGTTTATGTAAGTGCACTCTAATAGGCTTATATAAGTACATTCTAATAAGTTAGCGTTTCAATAGTAACTGCTAATTCACTTGAATTCTTCACTTAATGTAAGACTAATAGTGAACAGACTAAAAATGTTATTTAACAAAGAAAAAAATAGAAATTTTAATATGGAGAATGAAGACGTTTATTTAACGTTTATGGAAAGAAGCTTGTCTTGAGTGCAAGTGATTTTAACAGTCAGTAAGTTTTCTGCCAAGGAAAAGTCTTCATAATACAAGATTTTGCACTTTCCGGTTTCTCAGTAACATGACTTGCTCCTTTTTTTTTTTCTGTCTTATATTTGAGAGAGATTAAAAAAAAAAAAGAATGAGACTGGCAGGCCTGACCGTCCGCTTACTTAGATTATTACATTCACTATTATTGTTGATTGGACGAAGTGTATGTATTATTAGTTACCATTCCCAAAGGTGGTAAATCCTTAGGGTGTTGGTAGGCACTAGTTTTCCTTTTTTAATAGAAGTAGGCTTCTACAGTCCCCTCCAAAAGTATTGGAATGGCAATAGAGACAATAGAGCAGAATTTCAGCTGTCATTTCCTGATATTTGGCTCTAGATTTGTTAATTTAACTGTAACTTAGAACACGGCACCTTTGGAGGCAGACTACCCAATTTTTAGGTGAGATTACAAAAGTATTGGAACAGACAGTCTTAAAGTATATGAAAGTAAATAACACTTAGTATTTGGTTGCATATCCCTTGCCTGCAATAACTGCATCAAGCCAGTGACCCACTGACATCAAACTTTTGCGTTCTTCTTCTTCTTTTTTTTTTTTTTTTGGGTGGGGGGGGTCCTTCAGTGTCCTCTTCATGCAGTTAATTCAGTTAAAACCTTCCACTTTTGTCTCCTGATGAAGTCCTTTGTTGTGTTGGCAGTGTGTTTTGGGTCATTGTCTTGCTGCATGATGAAGTTCCTCCCAATTAAATTGCATGTGTTTCTCTGTAAACTGGAACACAGGATGTTTCTGTAGACTTCTCAATTGATTCTGCTGCTACCATCATGAGTTACATCATCAATAAAGATTAGTGAGTCCATTTCAGAAGCCATGAAGCCAGAGCAGCAATGAAAGCCCAAGCCATGACAATAAGTCTGTATGTTTTGGATCATGAGCACACCCTTACTTTCTCCACACTTTCCTTTCCTTCACTTTGGAAGAGGATAATCTTGGTTCCAGGACTTTTGTGGCTCATCACTATATTTCTTTGTGAATTCATATTAGACCTTATGATAATTGCTGCTGATGAGTGGTCTGCATCTTGTGGTATGGCCTCTATATTTCTGCTCTCGAAGTCTTCTTGAAACAGTGGATTGTGATACCTTCACCACTATTTTGAGTTTTTCTTCACAGCTCTCACAATGTTTGTGTCATCAGTTGCTTGGTTTTTTTTTTTGGCCAACCTTTTCAATGTCTGTTTGTTAATAAACCACTCCAGTGGTTTATTTCTTTTTCAAGACATTCCAAATTTTTGTATTGGCTATGCCCAATGCTTGTGCAATGGCTCTGATCAATTTTCTCTCTTTTCCCAGCTTCAAAATGCCTTGCTTTTCTCCCATAGACAGCTCTCTTGTCTTCATGTTGATTTATCCTTTTTCAACAACAAATGCAGTTTTCACAGGCATAGGGCTGAAACCAAGAGTAGATATTCAGAGCTATTAAATGTTTAATCACTCAGTCTAACAGAGCACACCTGGGCAACAAGAAAACACCTGTTATTCACATGTTCCAGTATTTTGATCACTTGAAAAATGTGTGGGTTCAAACAAAAGGTGTCATGTTCTAAGCTGTTTAACACATCTAGATGTAAATATCAGGAAATGAAAGCCACATTCTGATCTACCGTCTAATATTTATCTTTTACTCTAAAACCTAAATGTCTTCAGTGTATAGCAAAAACAAATGAATTGGCTTTGCTGTTCCAATACTTTCGAAGGGGACTATATCTATCTATCTATCTATCTATCTATCTATCTATCTATCTAATTATCTATCTATCTATCTATCTATCTATCTATCTATCTAAATTAGTGACTACAATAAAAGCTGACATTTGATCATTTTAACAGCTTATTGTCTATATATGCATGTCATGAATTCTTAAAGATACAAGCTATTCATGAGTATGTGCACTGCAGTGACAAGTATTTTGAATGTCTCTTTATAACTCCCACCTCTGTAAGGTTCATGCTACATTGCAGTTTAATTAACTGAAATGTCTATCAATAGGACAGTGTTGTCCTTTAGATCACTGTCCATGAAATAAACAAGTAAAATGTATAAATGTATAAGAAAGTGCCAAAGCCCTTTTTATTTCTGTGCTCATTACATGATTTTAGGAGTTTCTCCTATGTAACTGATACATTTCACAGAAAAGTGAGACTGTTCACACATAGAATGTGTATTCTGTCAGTCCTTTGACTGGCAATATTTCTGCTTCTTTCACAACTTATCATACAGATTTTGGAGAATTTGCTGGAAATGTTGGCAATGTGTTTGTATGAGTTTGTGTCACCTTGAAGTATGCCAGTAGTGTTGCTTTGCTCTACATGAGTTGCAGGGGAGTCTTTTGAGAAACTGCAGATAAAAGGGGCTATGTGTGTGGACCATGACCGACTTTGGACGGACGACAGCGGGTGGGAATAACACAGCAGCAACTTGAATCAGAATCTACTGAGCACCTTTCTCAGATGTGCCATGTTTCCCTTGTTCTTGCTTTGTAGATTTTGTGTGTCGAGGCAAGTGAAAAATCAATGGGAAAATCCAACATCTAGAAAAAAAAAAGATTCAGAGTGACCTGAGAGAGGATCAGAGCAAAGACGGTGGAAGAAATCAAAAGGAGTGAAATATCAAACAAGTCTTCTTCCATTAAAAAAAACTCAGCAATCAAAAAATAACCAAATTGAGTTCACCAAAAGGGCAATGGCTAGAAAACAAAACACAATCAGCTCAAAACATGTTTCTCATTTAGTAGCATAAAAGCACTTAGTTGCCTTCCTACTGTAGCTACAGTACACAGTAGTGGCATTTTTCTTTAAGAAATTACCTTTCTAGTTAATTAACCGAGAAGAGAATGAATCTGCCGCGCCTGAGACCAGACACACTCCTAGTTTCAAAGCACAGATGGGTCCCTACACTCCATTAATGCAATGTGGCAAGAATAAAAACCCCACAATGAGTCTGCTGCTACCCGTGGCTGTTTGTGCCTGCTCTTTTGCAGCCTGTCGTCTTTTAATTTAGCACTCCTTTCATTCAGAATTAGCATGTTTGCCATAACTCTCTCTCTCTCTCTCACTCTCTCTCTTTCACACTTTCTTTGACTCTTCTGTCTTTGCTTCTATGATTAAAAGAAATTCTTCATTTGTCTCTCATATTCTGCCTCTTAGCCTTTCTTTCTTATCCTGATAGACTTTCACTATTTCATTTACTACTGCTGCACCTGGTCCTTACTGTATGAGTTTACTAGTAACTTTTCTGGACAACTACAGTATATTTAAAGGGTGGGTCTGGATGAGGGACACCAAATATGTCGCTATCACTGTTTCAAACCATAAACGCATTTACGAAATGCATTAACGTAAATTGACGTAAATCAAATGTGCATATTTAATGAAGGAATTTTCTCCACAGGCGTTTTGGGTTGCTTTAAAACCTAAAACCAGTAGAAAGATGGCATATACTTTATATCTGAATGTGTAACTGAGTTGACATTAAACCATGAAATTAATAAGATTACAATTAATTTCTAAATAATTTTCTATAACTCCAGACTTATGAACTGGAGGGACTTAAAGGGTATATTCAGGGGGGATAAGAGGGATTGACATTACTGTTTAACATTACAAACATTATATATTCATACATTATATGTTTACACAATATATAAGACACATGTTCTGAAACTACCACCTTCATATACTGTACATGCACAGGAAGAACTTTCTATTCAGTCAGTATTCTACAGTAGCTGGTGTCCTCCAAATACCATAAGCTACAGGCTAGATACAGTTCACTGGATTTTTTTTTGCCCTCAGAGAGCAAATAATCTATAATTTTTTGTCAGGAAAAAAAAATAATAATACATCCACTGTTGAACAAATTACATGTATTAACAAAATTCACTAACAACCCCGCGAATAAATGTGTTTACAACACAACACAGCAAAGTCATTTTTATGCTGAATTGCTGACTCTGAGATCGTTTTTGTTGGTTCAATTCCCAAAGGCTATTACCTCATACCCCACAGGAAAATAATTCTATTATTTTCATCTACATTCTTTATACATACACAAACACATGGAATCAGATTAGCATAAATTATCTTCATATTTACACTGAGTCGTTCGTCAGATGTTCTTATCCAGACTTAATAAGAAGTAATACAAAGACGATCAATATAAATGTGGAGAGAAATACAAAAGAGCGTTATCCTAGACAAACACAAGCATCTTTGCCTTTGAGCCAAGAAAGGTATAATTGTCCAGTGTAATTGAGCAAGTATAAGGAGCACCAGTTGTTCATTAGGTTTATGATTGATGTACAGCACTTCGGTCAATGAAAGTTGTTTTAAGTGTGCTTTATAAATACATTGAAATTGAATTGAAATTAAATTCATGGAAATAGTTTACCATACTATAGATATACTGTGGGTATATTACTATAGTGAAGTAATAGCAACATTAGCTGATAAATGATAAAGGGGAACTGTAATATATATTCTTTATGTTTCTAGTCTAGTGAATATAACAGTTTAATTATTACTATGATTATGATATGCCTTGATGCATTGATTCTTCATGGTTAGAAGGTAGAGGTGTGCAGCTATGTGGGAATAATACACAGACAAGGTAGATAAACCCTAGCTGATATTATTGCATATCAATAATAGAAGAAGAAGAAGAAGAAGAAGAAGAAGAAGAAGAAGAAGAAGAAGAAGAAGAAGAAGACTCATCTCTAGATAGCTACTTTAATAATCTTTGAATGTGCAGTTAGCCACCTAGCTAACTAGCCTACTTTTTTTGAACTTACTTTCCTTGTGCTTTGTCTCCAGATGTTAACTGGATCTGTCCTCTGATCCTTCAGTTGTGGAGACATGGCAGACATATTATTATTTATTCAGCTGATTGTTCTTTAAAATAAATCTACATTCAAATTCACTGTATTTATGATACACAAATTACATTATTGTAAATAAATGTTTGATATGGCAGACTAGTTAAAGAGGAGAAATTGTGCACTGACAGTCATTATATTAAGCTAATCAAAATACAACGTGTTAATTAAAAGCTGAATAAGGACAAAACTGAAGACTTATCACCATTATCTTAGTTCCATATATTGTCTTGGAATATGCTGTTTTGTTGAATAATATATATATTTTTTTAAATCCAAATGTCTGAGTGATGGAGTGTTTGCCCTTGTCTGGTCTCAGAGAATATTCACCTTCCCCAAACCTCTACCACCATCATCCTACCAGTGAATTACAAACATTTATAGCTACTTGTACTCTCAGCACAGTGAGAATAGTCTAACCTAAAGATGAAATGGATAAGTGGAAAGTGGGGAGAAACAGCTTAGACCAGCATGGCCGAGTGGTAATAGCTGATAATGCTGTTATAAGTAATCATTGTTGTTGATCAATGGAAGTCATAGTGTACCAACCGTGTTTACCAAGACTGTGAGTAAAATAGTGATCAATCTCTGTGTTTGGGGAAAATTAAAAATATTTGCCATTTCCACTTTAGACTGGTGTCCAGTTCTCCTAACATAAGCATTCCGTGGACAGGGTTATGAAATGCTCGTATTTGAGGCCAAGGCAGCAAAAAGAGTCACGTACACACAGTGAGGAAAACTTATTCCTGTTCCGCAGGCGAAAGCAGGTTATCCAGGCCATTTCAAGCGAACTACATACTTAAAGTTAAAACTATCAAGTGTAATTATCTGTGTCCTGTATAAATAGAATTTACATTAACTAAGCACCAGAGCACATAGCTGTAAAAGATGAGGTAATTACCTGACAAATTAACTTAACATCTCTGCTAGAAAAGTTTGCAAAAAAGGCCTTAATTGGCAAATTACATTTTGTAACAGGAATTTTACTAGTCAGGGAAAGATGGCCATCAATAAGTGAAACTGTGTAGAACCTTTTCACCCGCAATTTGCAGGTGCAATTTTGTGTGTGTGTGTGTGTGTTTTTCTCTTTATCACAAATTCCAGCTGGAAACAAAAGCAAAACAGCATTTTGGTCCTGCCCCATGGTCTCTGTCTAGTGGGATGTGCCTGATACATCTCTCATGGGAAACAAGCAGAGGGCTTTCTTATAAGGTGTCCAAAGCACCTCAACTGGCTCCTTTGAAGGCGCAATGGCTCTACACTGAGGCCCTCCGGGATTATCAAGATCACCCTATCACAGAGAGTAAGGCCATCAACACTCTGGAGAACCTACCTGTACCTGAGACCTTATTCTTTCAGTAACTAGCCACAGCTCATGACCATGGTTGAGGATAGTCGTTAAACTTCATCCACAACCTGAGCTCCTGCTTTACCACCACCGACCAGTACTGTGACTGTAACACTGCTGATGCTGATCTGTTTGTCGATTTCATGCTCCCTTTTTATCATTCATGAATAAGATCCCAATATGCTTAAACTCCTCCACCAGGAGCAAGATCTCTCCCCTCGCCCAAAGTTATAGGTTGTCCCACTTTCTTCTGTGAAAGAACCAAGGCTTCAGACGTTGCTGATTTTTCACCCCAGCATTAAAGAAAACATTAGAGAGGGCATTATTTCCCCTGAATAGCTAGAATTACTCTATTTAAACATGGATAGAAATCAAGAAAGGTTGCTTAAGGGGAACAGGCACCTAACATGCATTCTCATTTAGACCTACCAGGCGAGGTTAGAAAAGCTTATTCATGACAAAGTACTGTTACTGTTAAACATAATGGCTCAGGTGAAACTAGTCAAAACTAGTCTGCTTAAAACAAAATTAATCAGGTGAATTAGTCATGCAAATAACTGCTTGAGTTAAAATAAAGAAGTATGTAGTAAAATGACTATTAAATTAGTGCTTTACTTTTTACACAGTAAAAAGACTTACAAATCAGAACAAGTGTTCTGTGATATAACTTGATATTCAGCAGGACATGGCTAATGTTCGATTTTAGCATTATCATAGATGTTGAAGATGTATGAATGGTGTTGCATTCCTAGGAGAATCACAGTTATATCTTAAACATTAATGTTTCAGACTTGTTTTAATTATTTACAAACAGTAATTTGCCATTTGAATCTCATCTTAATGCAGTATACTTTCAGTGCAGTTAGAACTAATCCCAAAGAGCTGTGAACTGCACATGGGGACATAGGGAATAATGTAATGGTGTTGTAGAACCAAAGCACAAAAAAATTGTGATTTAGCCAAAGAAAAAAAAAGAACGTAGTCCAATGTAATAATGTAAAATGTTAATTTTTGTCTTTATAGTAAGGTACAGTTTATTCCAGAAGCACTTTACTTTTTTTCTCAGAGAAAATGAAATGAAAGGTGTTCAGTAGCTCCCATACTGCTTACATTTGTAATAATGACAGGGTTTCACCTTTTGTTCGTCTCTCCTTGTGACCTAGCAGCATCCTCTGAATATAACTTTCACCTTCTTTTATTCACCTCTTCTAAGGCTGTGATCCTCCTAAAAATGGATCAGCAGTGCAGGATTGTCTAGTTTCACCTTTAAATGAGAGGCAATCAGGACAGTGTGATGCTCTCCAAGGGGAACACTACCTCTCTCTGCTTGCCAAAACCCTATGAGGCAGCAGCGCTGGAACAAAGTCACAGCGAACACCTTCCTGTCTTGGCCTTTGCTGTATTATATTAGGTTGTTGAGCAACGCCAAGGGGAACGACCAGCAGTGTGTTGCCAATTCATTCATCAAATGTGGTTTACCCCTGTGGACTTCAGTGTGTGTGTATGTGTGTGTTTGTGTGTCCTTCAGGTGCGCCCCGCTACTTAATGCTTCTAAGAAGAGAAGGCTTAGTTCTAACACATGAGCTAGATCTCTTTCTCACATTGTCTCTTTGTTGAGTGTGCATGTTTTGTAATTCCTCCTGCGTAGAGAATGACATCTAGAAATGTGTGCTAACACCAGGTGCTTTGTTTCCAACGCGCAATAACATCTGTCTACTAACATGGAGAACAACAAAGTCACAAAATGTCACTCTAGATTAGATCAAAGCAGAAAAAGCTCTTTTTTTTTTTTTTTTGCTTGAGTCATTTCCAAGCACTACTATGTATCTCATATGGTAATTCCCATATCAGACTGATGAATTATTTACACGTTTTTAAACTTGAAATTAAAGCTAACAAAATGTAAAGATAACATTTTGTTATATCCTAGATATGTCTATAAAATGATTATTAAATTTAAGATTGCAGGGCCCTAAACGTTACATCCATTATTTGCAGATGATGTGTTTTCTTGGCACCATTCGAGCTGGACCTTTAGCATGAACACAAGTGTATTGTTGCTGAGTGTGAAGTGGGGTGAAAATCAGCACCAAGGCCATGGTTCTCTCTCAGAAAGAAGTTGGATGCTTATTTTTGGTGACGGAAGAGATTTGTGGAGGAGTTTAAGTACGCTATATGGCCAAAATATGTGGACACCTGACCAATCACACCCATATGTACTTGTTGAACATCCCATTCCAGATTTAGCCCCCTTTGCTCTTACAGTAACCTCCACTCTTCTAGGAAGGCTTTCCACTAGGTTTTGGAGCGTGGCTGTGGGGATTTGCCCATTCAACCACAAGAGCATTAGTAAAGTCGGACACTTGTGTTGGGCAAGAAGGCCTGTAATGCAGTCAGTGTTCCAATACGAAAAATGATCAGTGGGATTGAGGTCAGGGCTCTGCACAGGCCACTCAACATCTTCCTAACCAAATCATGTCTTGTTGGACCTCGCTTTGTGCACATGGACATTGTCATGCTGGAACAGGTTTGGACCTCTTAGTTCCAGTGAAGGGAAATTTTAATGCTACGGCATGCAAAGACATTCAAGACAATTGTGTGCTTACAAGTTTGTGTCAACAGTTTGGGGTTAGACTCACATAAGAATGTGAAGGATAGGTGTCCACATACCATTGGCCATATAGTGTACCCTGGGATCTTATTCACAAGTGATGGAAAAAGAGATTGTGGGATTGACAGCAGTGTTATAGTCACTGTACCAGGCTTTGGTGGTGAAGCAGAAGCTCAGTTTTTTTCGGTCAAACCTTGTTTGCCGCTCAGTCTATGACCCTATCCTCACCTACGGTCACAACTGTGGGTAGTGACTGAAAGAATTAGGTTGCGAGAGCAGGCAGCAGAAATGAGTTTCCTCGCCTGGGTTGCTGAGCTTATTGTCCATGATAGGATGAGGAACTCAGAAGTAAGGAAGTAGAGCCACTGCTCCTCTGAATCAAGAGGATCAGCTATTACTAGAGCTGTATAAGGTATGTCCACTGGATGGAAGCCCTGAGGCAGACCTAGAACCTGCTTGAGAGATTATACAAGAACATAAATGAGGAGCTGAAAACTTTTGGCTGCTTTACAAAAGTCTGATCTTATCATGAATGGAAGAACAATCCTAATATCATTCTCCTCTTTTCTTCTCTATTCTTCTCTCTTACTCTATTCTTCTGCTATCACACAGTAGCTTCTCAAATCCCTCAGGATTTGCGTCGGTTTATTTATTGTTATGGTTTGTCAGAGTAAAAAGATGCCAGAAGGAATTAGAAGAATAAAAAAACAGGTTGCGAACAACTAAAGGTTGTTTTCATGTGTGGTTTGCCTCTGTGTTGGACTGTTCTAATCTCATCATATCATGACTGCAATGTTGAACACTTCGTTCTATTACCACTCAAACACATGTAGTATGTGCGTATGTGTTTGTGTGTGTATGTTTGTGTGTATCTGGTGTAGCACAAACTCCCCATCCACTGCATTGTCAGGTTTTCCATGCAATCTGCATAATGAGCTGGCACTTAGCCAATCCTTTACGATGCACAGAATTTCCATACTTTTTACGCAAGTAGAAGGAAAATTATTTTAAAAAGAGGGAATGTCACATGCCTTCATTAGTTTTGAAGAACATGCCATTTTTACTCATAATGTTAATATTGAAATACTTATATATATATACTTATATATACTTATAAATACTCATGAACACCATATATACAATTAGATATTAAAGCATTCCTGTGAGGAATTAGTACATTCATCACAATTCAGTCTTTGGGATTTTACTATATATAAAATTACAGTGTCACTGAAAAGAGTCTCCAATGAGTCTTGATGTCTTCAAGAAGTTCTCATATGCATTACCATTTAGCTGCTATTTTGAATCTTCCTGTTTAGGGGAAGGCATTTAAAAAAAATTGCTTGTGCCCTACAGGTGGACCACATGTGCTGCATGGGGTTAAAGGTACACCAGATCTTGGATGGTCATCTGTCATGCCTGCTGTTTGCTGAAACCTCGTCTGTAGTTGGGACACTGTGGAGCAGCTTCACTCTGTAGTGCCTGGCAAAAACCGACACGTGACATGCCAAGCTACAGCATGCCAAAACCCTGCCCTCTGTTTCTTGTGATATTCAGCGTGTTTAAACATACTTGATTCTGAGTACGTGTGGTCTTTTTCTTCCACTGACCTAAGCCTTGAATTAATGGCCTGATTAGGGTTTCTACCACCTGGACTGCATTGTAAAAAAAAAAAAAAAAAAAAGCACACTTAATGACCTATTGTGTGGCAAGAGTTGCCAAGTTGCAATGCCTCATTGCACCAGCTGTCGTACTTGTCATGGGGCTTAAAAACAAAGCAACACAACCTATAAGTTGAGATTTCTTATTACAAGAAAGACAGCATTTCTGTATATACTGTACAGTATGTATACAGTACAATGTGGTTATGTCCCTGAGTTTGTAAACCTAGACAAAACCTCAGTTAATCCAGGTTGGCTTTAAATATACTTCAGAATCCTGCACTGCAGCAGACTGCCCAATATGCTAATACAAAGCACTATGGAGAAGGAGGGGAGAGAAGAGGGGAAAAAAAAAAAAAAAAAAAAAAACAGCCTTCATTTATCTTCATACACATTGCACTGACTCACAGACATTTGCTAACATTAATAATGTTATTAGCAAAAAAAAAAACAAAAAAAAACAAAGGATGTATCTATTCTACTGTTATCTACAAACCTTGGATTTTTGTTCCTTTATGGTGCACTTAGATGATCTACGTTGGGAGCATTCGTGCTCTCAGCCACTGTGCGCATTTGTGTGTATTGTCACTACCCTCTTGTGGCAGGTCCTGGTATTATTTTTTTTTAAATCCAAACACTAGATCTGATGAACCTGAAGCCGGAGTAAATAGTCATTGCTTGCTTTTTGTGTCTTCAAAACGCCATCATTACTGATAGACATTAATAGAGAGTAGACATCATCTAGCTACTTACAGTCTCCATTAATTGTGATTAGGGGAGTGGCTTACACAGTCTATGTGAAACTTAACCCAAGCACTTCCTGCATTCTGTTGCTTGAATGTGTCCTCACTTTACTTGACGTTGCTGTGTTTTCTTTTTCCTCTAACTCCTTCACTGCTTTCTTTCGTCCTACCCTCCATCATATCTCTCTCCTTCCCGCATAGCTATGAACATGTGCACACACACACACACACACACACACACACGCACACACACACACACATATATATATCTGCAGGGTGTGAGTGAGTTATGGCTCTCCCTCCCCTGGTCCTGTTATGTGGCGACACGGATGGCCACTTCTTCCCATCATGCTTTGTTTTGTGTTATGCCCGTGGGCAGTGTGGCCAGGCGGAGTATGGATGAGTCCAATATCTCAAAGCCTACTCCTTCGTTTTTTCACTCTCTCTCTCCCTCTCTCTCATCTCAATTGCTGTATGACATGAGCAAATTGCTTCCACCCCCTGTCCCAATAACGCTGGCTACATTCTTGAAAGCATGCAAGTGTGGCTGTGTGACATACAGACAGACAGACAGAGATATGGTGACATTGCAGAGATACAGCCAGAATGACAATGGCATCTAGCCTGAGGCAGGACTATCGAGTAAGACAAGGAGAAAGAGACAGGGAGAAAAGAGAATGGGACAGAGAGATCTATCACTTTTCCCATGATGTTGGAATTAGGAGCTTAGCAGTTGTGAGACCCTGAAGATTCATGTCAGGAGATGTCAAGTGAATTGCAAAGGTTAAGCAATATGGCGCACAAGAGTCATTTTCGTTGTAAGCTCAAGAAGCAGGTGTGTGTGTTTGGTTACTTCAAGAGAATTTGTTTATGTACAGTACATATGAGTGCAAATTTTGTTACAGGAAGCATAGCTGGGGGATTTTTCACAGTCACAACCCACCATTACCAAATTTGTATCTATTATTGAGATCTTAATGTTGCTCGTCTGTTTAACTGGTTGCTTGAATTGAATGGGTTTAATCCAAACCTCAATAACTAAAAAACAATTCAGCTTATAAATGATGTCAACTTGAACTTAATGTTCAAAAATAGAAAGCTCTAAGGTTCTAAGAAGTAGACAAATTATTGTTGTACACATTTAAGTAATATTCATGAAATAAATCTATACTGAGTGGAATTTATTTTCTAGTTAAAGGGGTCCCTGACTACTTAAAGTTTGAAAACTCCAGCTCTGCAGAATCACAAAGCAACCTGGCCCTTATCCCACTATTCAACTTCAAACAGTTTCCTAAAGACTATCACAATACACTACACACACTCTGTGAAAGCTGAGTAGAATATTTATTGACTTTTTAGTCTTTGGTAAGCCTGCACTGACCTGTGGTTATCCTTACTTCCTGGTCTGTGGTGGGAAATGACCTGTCTGCTCTCATGCTTCTTTGATCAACCATTGACTAAAATGTGCTGTCTATCCTGGTGACTCTCACATACTCTGTCATTCACCCACACGCTCTCTTTGATATTAAGAGACCTCCTTCACTACACTTATTGTGATTCACCCTGCTGAGGGCTCCCCTCAGGGACTCAACCTGCTTAGAGCTCCTTTGTTCATGGTATATGATAAAAATACCTACTCCTTGGATAATTTGCTTCCATAATACTGTCACTTCAAACACACATACATCTTATCCTGTGAAGCACAGCCCATCTGCTCCATTCAGAACTTCTTTGAGTGCTTTCTCTCACAATAAGTGAGTCTTTGGGGTGTTAGTATGTTCGCCTCAGCCAGCGTGTTCCTGAGTAAACAGAATCTCATTAAGGCCCAGTATGGGATTCACTGAGCAGCGGGGATTAGGAACATTACACATCACCCTGCATAATTACGCGGGTTAGCATGCTCCACTAACCCATTAGGCACTCACAAAAGCTTCCAGCTATGCACTTCCTAGACAATGGTGTGCTTCTGAGTAGCTGAGCCAAGGTGGTGTATATACTGCATGTGTGTCTATGTGCATGCACAAATATCGATTCTCTGCCATTCTTTTAATTGCGTCTGTTTTTTTTTTGTTTGTTTTTTCAGTTTGATCAAAAGATGGCATGTTTTGTTCTCTCTTGACTTGGACCACAGCCTTTAATGGATAGCTGACAGAAATTAGATACTTATAATGGCCATTCATTCATTCATTCATTCATTCATTCATTCTTCCATCTCACTTTGCCTCCTCATTTCCTGTATTTCTAATTCTATTCACTCTAATTGAGTGTACTGTTGGATCTCATTTTTAAAATGAAATGTGTAGGGTATCTTAATGCTAATCAATCCTACTTATACCAAAATGAGCAGGAATTCCTGGTTTCTCTCATTGCTTAATAGATTTTACAGCATAATAAAAATCTCATCTGTAAAGCTCATCTCCAGGGCAATGTCTACTACACAGGCCTTGATACCTGACATCTTCATAACATAGGGAGCGAGAATTGAAAAGTGATCTCCACCCACACAGGAAGAAAAGGTCACCAGTATATGAAAAATTCACTTACACACAGCACTGTCATTCCATTAAGAGGCCACTGATTTGTGTGCATTGCAATTTCTCCCCCTCTTTTTTCCATCTCTCTGAACCACACACACTTCACATCCTCAAGATGAGATTAATTTAAAGTTTGCTCTTTTTAACCTTTTTATTTTTCTTTTGAACAGAAGGCTGATCCCTTGCTCAGCTTCAAAAAAGCTTTCAGTTTGTCTCAGTGAACCTTCAGGCAGCAACACTGGGAAGGAACAGTGCTGAGAAAGACAGAGGGAGATCTATAGCTTTAGATGAAGCTTAAGCTGTTTTTCAAGTTTTTAAATCATGTCCCAAGCCAGGAATGCTGGATCAGCAGATACGTAGTGGTTCTGTTTTTTGTCTTATTGAGTCCCTAGGCTAGTATGATAAGCTGTTTGTGCATGTTTTAGGTGTAATTTTCTGCATGAAAAATTCTGCGTTATCTACGTAACTAGCCTAAACAATCTAAGCACAGTAAATTCTAAGAACCATGCACATGGCAACATGCACTTTTCCCCACATAGTTATTCATTTAAGGACAGATCATTAAAGAAGTGGGAAATTATCACAAAGAAAGGTAGAGGAAATGAAGTTGCTTCTGATTACATATGGTGTTTGATGTATTAGCCTTTGGGGAATTAGTGGCAGCCAGTTTCGCACATAATTTTGTCCTTCTCCCAAGTGTAAATTAGCACCATGTGTGTTGCTTTAAGTCTTATAGGCACTGTGGCAGATGCCTGGTTGTACAGCAGTACTGGGCTTCTTTTGAACTGCCAGCATGTTTGTTTGTTTGTTTGTTTTTGACACAATGTGTAATAAGATGAGACCATTTTAGAACGGTCTCATATTATCAGAATGTTGGTGGGGGGGACTATTTAGGGAAGTATGTCTTTTAATACTGTTTGGAAGTGGAAGTGGAAGTGACTTTGTGGCCAAGTGTGGTGACCCATACTCGGAATTTGTGCTCTGCATTTAACCC
>CM074948.1:11321628-11335797 GCA_037577455.1 Pangasius macronema | reverse complement strand
GAGACTCGAACCCACCACCTTCAGGTTCACCTTCGGGTTACAAGTCCGACTCTCAGACCATTAGGCCATGACTGCCCATGTCAGTTGCATGCTGATCTGGCAACGCTGATCATACCACATATGGAACCTATGCATAAGTTTCCCTCACATCTAACAAAAAAAATATCAATACTGTATTCTGTACACATCCATTAAACCCAACTAGGAATCAAATAACATGAGCCGTACTCATGCTGTCTACACCGTTTTCTTGTTCTGACATGAAACAAGACAGTGTCTTATTTAATAATAACTTCATTCATCCATCCAACACTTCATCTTAGTTACTGAACTTGCAATTCCACTTGAGTCCCAGATTTTTGGGGCTCAGTTGTTACCCAGTTTCACCACTACAGTTTCACAGAATGAATGTAGTAGGCAGTTCCAAACACACTATGTGATCAGCTACAGTCTTGGCAAATTGAATGTTATTTTCAGACGAACTGCGAGCGCCTCCTGACGTACATGCATATAGCCCATCAGCAATATCTCTCTTTACTCCTCCTCTTTTACATGATCCTTCAATGCAGTGAACCAGAAACCTGCTGGGTGTTGACTATCTGAGCTCCATCAGTCTGTTATATCATGAATTGAAAATCAAAGTCAGATTTTTTTTTGGTTCTCCATTATGAATGGAATAAAGTAAAGAACAAATGAATATTCCAAACAATACAATATGAATGAGATTGTATGAATTTTACATAGATATATACTTCTGTTTCTCTTTTAATAGGATCCCAGTTACTGTCAGTGTAATGGATTGATATAAGCACTTCGTCAAAATCCCAGGGTGGCACCACACAGTATATTGCATACAGCTTCAGGAAAGTACACCTCCGTAATTAGATACTGTATATGAGGTGGGGGAGCACAGCAGTCTGAGTACATCATGTCTGGTCTTTCTAACAGAATAAAGCAGTTCTGCTCCAACCACACACAATGTTGGCTTCCAGTGGCATAAATGGATTTAATCTCTTTCTCTCGTACACACAGACACAACCCTCTTTGAGTGTATTCTATTATTGCAATATGAATCAAATACCTTGATTTCTGCACACCGATTTACATTTATCCTGAATCATGCATGGTGATAGAGAAAAGCAGAATGAGGGGGGAAAAAAACTACTTGTCTGATCCACTCTTCTCACTTCTCTCCTTTCCAGCTGGTCCCCCCTTAGTTTGTTCACAGAATGCACTCTTTTATTGCAGCCTGTCGGCTCACAGATCTGTCTAGCTCTTATCAACTCATTAAGGAGACACCAATGGAGAATCCAGTGAAGAGGTGATGAGAAACGCTGTGTGTCAACATAAACTAAAGCTGACAGAGAATTGGTGATTTCTGGTTGCAATTTAAGCTGCTCCAAGTCCAGCACCATGGACAGAGTGATATATCTGACCACTCTCATTCTGTGCTGCTCCTGTGGGTGGTTATAATAAGGAAAATTCATTGCCCTTCTCCCTCTGTGCTCTCTCGAGGTTCAAAGTTCCACTTTATTTCCCTGGTTCTAGGAGGATTTTCAATTCTTTTTTTTTTTTCTAACACATTGACACTGATTTATCTAACCAGGTGAAAAGTGTTGCTATGGTCACTTAGACAACAGGCCACATGTCTGGATAATAGCTGTATTTCAAAACTACATTTTGCTACTTTTTTTTTTAAGAGTAAATGGTACAGTGGTTCAGCAGGTAGTGTTGCTACCACATGGCTCCTGAGCCAATCCTGAGCTTGGGTTACTATCTGAGTTTCATGTGTGCTGCATGTGTCCATGTGGGGGTTTCCTCCCACCTCGCAAAAAATACAGTGTACGAATGTGTGTCCATGGTGCCCACTGTGCCCAGTGCTTTAAGACTAGCCTGGCTTCATATTCAGTCTGTGCCCAATTTTTTACAGAGATGCAGGCATGACTAGGTTTTACAAGTCAGGAATTTGTAATTTGGACATGATATGGATGTGGCTTTAGGGCTGAACTAGAGATGCCAATAATGTGTCCTTTGAAGAAAGACAGCGGACGTGCAATGGCATTTAATTTTACATCTGCTGCTCAGCAGATGTAAAAATAAAACTGAACAGATTTCTCCATATTAGCTCAGCCATATTGGCTTAAAAACTTTTTGAGACCCCTTTGAGGATAGTACCTGATGAAACGACATTTTCCCTTTAATTTGTGAATGCAGAATATGAGAAGTATTATACTGAAAGGAGTCTTTAAGGGACTTTTTAAAACTTAATAGTTTACCACATCACAACAAACAGGGCACAGGCTAAGGAATTACACTTCCCTGTAGACCTCATATGGTTGTAACCCCTCAAAGTTTCAGCCAAATGGAGAGTCTAAATGTAGTTTTATTACCACTAAACCCTATTTGGAATGTCAATTAGCTTCGGGTAGTCTGGAGAGAACAATGCACTGGATTTTGTATGCAGGGAAGCGAACAAACTTAATTGACTTGAAAATGGGTAAAGTGCACAGAATCACTCATTAATGTGATCCCTTGCCTTGCCTGCACTCTTTCTTTTTTTTCGAGTAAAGGTCAACATGAAATGTCAATAGTGCAATGCAAATAAAACAGCCAACACTTTCATGTCACACATACAAACACTTGCAGTAAGTTGGACTTTAGGAAAGAAAGGCTTTAAGGTGAGAAATATGCACATACCCTTTTCCAGAACATACTGTGAAGATAAACTAGCACACCAGGATATGTTTAAAATATACAGTAGGTCAGGAAGTGAGCAGTGAGTAAATGCAGATATGTAAAGAGCTGATCCTCCATTGCCTCTTGGAAAGAACCCATACTGTATAATGTCCCTTACGCACATATCCGCAGGCACACAAATAAAGCTTATGTACACAGAGGCAGAAAGTGTAGAATAGAAGAATGGAGTAAAACAGAAAGAAACAGGCTGCCAAATATGAAATGGAGGACAGTCAATGGAAGAGGAGAACACATAGAGTGAGAAGAAGTGCAGGGAGAAGAACGCAATGAAAGTCAGGAGGGGGGATTGGAAAAGCCCCTTGGGCATGCTGTTCCTGCCATGTTTAATTCGCTCCCATAATTGCACACTAACTGCCTTCATCCTGAATATTCCCTCACCAAATACAGCCTTTGGATCACATCAAGCCAAGCGCCCAGCGTCCGCTAACAAATTCAGTTTGTCTGTTAGCTGGGAGCAAATTGAACACAGCAAGAAAGCTACTAAAGCCCCCATTAAGAGAAAGACTGTGTTTAAAAAAGGAAGCATTCAATAACATTGAGAGCCTGCCTGGGGGTGTGTGAAGGGTGGGTAGGGGTTGATTCGTGAATCCTATTCACTTTTGCTTGTTGAAAAAGCCTGATCAAAGAGTCCAGATGTTGCTTGTATAATTCCATTTGGTCTTTTATTGAACAATGGAAGTTTTTTTTTCCTGGTCCTAATTATCACTTGAATAACCCCTCCATGTTTTAAACAATCAATTTGTGGTTTTGTTCATCTTAAAAGTGGAAATTGGTGTTCCTATTCACCACCCAACCCCACCCACGGATACACAGCAGCTTCTCTTGGCTTCTCCGTTTTGCTTCAAACTTGGTGAGATTTCATTGCGATTGTATCATTTCCACACAGAGCCGCACAAACAAAACAAACAGAGCAGAAACATGACTCTTCCACTCCAAAGCCTGGTGTGAATTTTATTAAGAGAACCAACTTTTTTCCTGATACGGAATACAAATGACATGTTCTTTCACTTGAATGCAACAACAGATCGACGTCGCCATTATTTCTCATCATGCCCCAACAGTGCAGGGCTGATTTAATTAATGCTCTGTTTACATGGGAAGAGCTCTCATTGTGTTGCTGGATATGTAACAGAGCTGATGCCTTCAAGACAGTACTGGCCCCAGAGTGACCAGCGAGAAGGGTATTCTCCCACAACCCAGATGCAAAGCTCAATACAACTGACACAAGCTGACACATGTCTGCCCGGCAGATGTGACAAAACTAGATATCAGAGTATGGCGTGATCAAGAGAAAGGGAGCGAATGTTAGTAGGACGGGCAGAGTGATAAGAGGTGACATTTGTTTGTCACTGGCAAGTGAACAGAGCCTGTGGACAAGTCCATGTGCTGACAAGTGGAGAAGCAGAAGCTCAACATGCTATTTCTGCTGTGTGCATGTCTATGTCACGCAGTCGCTATTACATAAAAAGGATGCTCAGAAATTAGTTTTAAATACGTACTGGCAATATGGTTATTGTTAATATTATTATATATAACATGGAAATATCTGGAAACATAACGCAACATAATTGTTGAAACAAAGTGTGTGTATCGTATAGCTGAGAAAAGTGCCTGGAAAAAGTGTAACTCCATCCCGGACTCCTTGGCTGTGTTTACATCACTCTTGTCATATGTTATATAAACTCCCCCAAGGGCTCTCCACTCCAAACCTCCACTCCTGGCCCCAGACTCTCCACCCACAGGCCATGGAGTGTCTGATATAATTTGTGTACTTTTCTGGCCACAAGCTTTATAAGCTTAATTGGCTCTTTGCACTCGAACGTATATGCACTTTTTCAAACACAGTGAAGTAGGATGGATGGAAACATGGATTGGAAAAAAGTGCATTTTGCATGTAAAATATGCACATTGTACACACGTGTTGATGTGTATACAAGTATAATTAATATATAAAATACACTGATAATTTTACATACTCAATTAAAATATGCTAAAATTACATTAAGCTCAAATACCAACAAATATATTTTGATCATTCATATAGTATTATAGTATAGTAGCATACTTGTTTTATAGTATATACAGTGATAAATACTTTTAGTTCAATTCAGTTCAATTTCATTAAAAAAAACACTTGTTGGATACTTGCTTTTATAAACAAGTTGTAAAAATGCTATACAACTTTATACTGTTTTTATGTCTTACAAGTGTGTTAAAACAGTTCCACACAAAATCACACTAGCAAAATTAAATAAAGCAATTTTTAAGTTAATTTATTAATATTTTATATAACTTTTAAAATATATGTAAACATGATTATAGACAACTTTCGCCTGACTGGCAAGCACAGAGAGAGAGAGAGAGAGAGAGAGAGAGAGAGAGAAAGTAAGTGTGTGTGTTTGTTGCACTGTCTATCTTTCTGCAGTCATTCTGCAGGTGACATTGCGTCCACCCATCAGTTGTGTGCATTCTGTTCAGGCGGCCCTCCTCACCCATCTCTCTCGCCCTCAGGATGTTGATCATTGTCTAGGGCTCAGCTTGCCGTTCATATCCAAACAGACAGCAGACAAAACAGCACTGGGACTCTCACTGCTACTGTCAGCTTCCCAGCATGTCAGAAACTCTGCCTTCATAAGACACACACACATACACACTCACTCTCAGATATTTGTACAAGCTGACATATTTCACTGTATTACATTTAAAGTCAAAATCCTTAGACATCACAACGATTCCCAACTGTTTCTGCACAGTCCAGTGGAAGTTCCGTCTCAGACAGATGCAAAGCCACAGTGTAATCCTCATTTTTAAAGAAGTGACAATTCAGGTCTCAAATCAGTCTTACAAATCCCAACTGCAACTACTATTACAGCATAGTGAGGTGGTTAGCTCAAATAACAGCCTCTTTTCCTTTGGTTTCAGAATTAAGATGTCATAGTAGTCTGGGAAAATGATAGCATGTCGGTGTGAGTCCACTTGTTAGCATCCTTTCACCACACATCATAGTACTTCTGCTGTGTTTGCACAGTTGACCTTAACTCTGCCAGTACATACTACATTTCTCTCCAAGACAAAGAGGGTCAGCAACTTAGTACTAATAGCTGTGATTAGACACAACTGTTTGTTTATTCTGCAAGATATGTACATGGAGATGGAAATGGCAGACTGTACCTAGCACTCAGTGCAATCAGCTCCTAAAAGCTACTTTGTGCATGTGCCAGGAAAATCAGCTTGAAGAATAGACATGTCAAGAGCTAAGTGAAAAGGTGTGGACCATCATTTGTACATGTTGGGCTATAATTGGTCTTCCCATTTTATTATACATTGTATGTATATACATATATACACTATAACTATAACTGCAAAAGAAATTATAGCAAGTGAAACTATCTTTTGGCAGCGCAGTAGTGTAGTGGTAACATTGCCACCTCACACTTCCATGAGTTCAAGTTACTGTCTTGTCACATGTTCTTCTCATGTCCATTGAGTTCTCCAGTTTTCTCCCACCTCCCAAAGACATGCCAGCTGATGGATTACCTCTGCTAAAATGCCTTTAAGTGTGAATGCGATCGCAGATTTTTGTGTGCATGGTGGTCTGGGACTGGCATGGACATCCCATTCCCACCTCACACCCAATGGATAGACTCCATATTCTCCATGAACCTGACCAGGACAAAGTTTTTTAATGAAGATGAATGAAAAAAAGTCTTGAATATAGTCAAACTTAAGTGATGATATAAGGTTATTGCTGGGAAAACAGTTCAAGCTTGAAATTATATCAGGGTAATTTCACATAACACTAAGATATCATTACTTATTTTTCCCATTGTCCCCTATGCCGAAGTAAAAAAGATTTTTTAAATCAGAAATAATTTTGTAATTGCAGTTTTTCTTCTTACTAATGTGTGTAATAATCCTACTGATTTATGCTTCTTTATCCTGTTACTTTGAAGAAGCTGCCCCTTTCTGTCTCTTCTCCTTGTCTTTCTGGAGAGCAATAAATGTCCCAATCGTTTTAACACAGTTACACACAATTTGGGGCCAGGAACAGCAAGTTCTCATGTCAGCAAGTGTCAAATTGTGTGTGTGTGTGTGTGTGTGTGTGTGTGTGGTGATGACTGCACATGAGACACCACCAGAATTGAACAAGGGAGAGAAACATGAAAGCTGTGAGGGATAAAGCCTGACTGATTAATGCTTCGTTCTATGTGTACAAAAGCCACAGGTGTGCCCTCAAATTGAAAATAACAGACACCATTGAGATCAATGCTTGCAATTGTGTTGTTCCACCAGCTTAGCATTTCTGAGTAAGAAATGACCGAGACTAGCACCTCTCTCTGCTGACAACTGTGTGACTCAGCATCATTTACTTCATTTATTAATGTATTTCCTGTTGGAAGCCATGAGAGTTATGGTTGGTATGGGGCAGACATGGGTAGCGAGGTGTAAACAGAATCCTTCATTAAGATAAGAGGCCAAAGCCTGGCTCTGATAAATGCAGGAGCTGCTGTGCTGCAGCTATTTGTCTCTCCGTGACACTAGAGGTTTCATCATTGCTCCCCTTTCTCTTTCTCTACTGCTTCCTCCACTTTATAACCATTTCACTTTTGATCTTATACTCGTCTTCCCTTTGGTTTCTCATCTTCTTTTCAACTATTGTTCTCCCTTTGTGTTTGTTTTGCCTGCAGTGTGTCTTATTTATCAGTGTCTTTGGTAAAGATCGGCACACACACTTTCCAAAAGGTGATCAATGACCATGACATTTTAAGAATCACCACCAATCACCAATCACACAACTGCTCGGTAGGACTTTTTCTCAGGCTATCCTTCGTTCTCTTAGAAGTCAGTGATGAGACGCCATGTTGCTGGTTATATATAGGGGCTAGATTGACATTGGGAGGGGGAATTCTTCTTTTATGGATCCCAACAATGTGGGAACAGTACAATTCAATTTATACTGTATGCATAGTGTTCTCAACACTGATAACATGGACATGTGATTCAAACATGTTGTCAATTGATCCTTTTCTGTCCTAAAGACTTAATTTAACTAACTCCAGTTCAACGGTCAGTCCTTATGCTTTTATTATTTCTCGTTTGTCAGTTTTACTATCAAAAATATTTCCAAATATTTCTGTATGTACACTCTATACCGTCTATAGACTATCATGGTATTCAGCCCTCAGATATAACATGAGAATTACGCACACGAGGTGGAGTTTAAGTAAAACAGAGGAGATTCTGAGCTTGAACTTAAAAACATTTTTTCATGTGCAATGTCAGCTTGAGTGAGTAGCAGTATTAAGTGCAGCGTCACACGCTGACAGTTTGATGCAACCTCAATATGTCACACTGAAATGTATGTTTTGGGCTGGTAAAACCATACATGGGAAAATATGATGTGATATCATTCTAGGCCACACAAAAAGGGTTTGGGTTTTTTTTTTCGCACAGAGGAGATCAGAGTCGATGGCATCGTAATCGGAGACACTGCTTATCTCAAGAACGATTTTTGAAAATTATTTGCATAATCTCAATGGGGAGCCTATAAAATCAACTCAAGCACGTGTGTAACCCAAGTCTGAATACGCTTTACTTTCTCTGCCTAAATATTGACGTAACTTTTGAACCTAAGTCCCCGACTCTGCATACAGGCTTAGAGTGTAAGTGGATCCAAGTAAAGTGTTACTAAGCTGATTTTCTGGTGAAGATACATGGTCCAGCAGTATGAAAGCTCATTTTGCAATAATGATCAAATGCATGTAAATACATAGACCCTTATGTATATACATAACAGTCATCATTATAATTATTGCCATTGTGTTATTGTACGATTTGTATTTCCATCAAATTACAGTACTGGAGCTTGGCTCCACTTGTCCACATAAACCAAATGTCTTGTTTCCTGTGCGCTCTTGCCATATTTAACCCCTGTTATGAAGAAATCTGAAGAATCTAAACATTAGCATGATTTATTTTTGTTTTCCTTGAGTTTGATTTAGTGGAATCAAAACAACTGAAAAGATACACAGGAGTCGAAGGTCAGTGACTGAGAGCACAATAAGTGCATTTAGTACCAACAGCTTGTTCTCTTCATACTCCAGCAAATAGTTGTTGTACACGAAAGTCTAGAAAAGTCAGCAATGTGATGCCAGGAACTACTTGTTTATTTCCTTCTGTCCCTTGTCATCTGCTAGCATAAATGTTCCAACATTGATATTCAAGGAAATACCCTTAGGGTTTTTTTTTTTTTTTTTTTTTGGTGACTGCACAAAATCCTATTGCACAGATATATGAATGTATGATTCTAGCTGTCAGCAGGCAAGACACTGGCCGGCAGCTGAGAACTCAAACATCCATTTATCACTGCATTTCAGCTCCGTTTGATAAAGCAGACCTGAAGGCTCAACGCGCCCAACCATGTACAGTAAGTCATAGCAATGCCTCCACTGACAACACACAGACTGTGCTCGCCCTCTTTGATGATACTACGCCATCAATTATTAAACAGCTCTGAGACTCCACCATTACCCAGTCAACAAGCTTTCCCCACCATTAACACTCCACTTATTAAGCTCAGACAAAAACAGAGCTATAAACAAGAGTCACTACTGTCCCTGGCTTGTTCATGACCTGCATAGCATGTCTGGGTTTTAACAGCGGGGATTAATGCTAATTATGACTGAAGAGAAGCCTCGTTAGTGGCGACACAGTTTACTCACGCTGCTGGCCCTGAGAGAGGCTGAGAACTAATTCTGAGAACAGGAAACTACAGCGGCTCCTTAAATGTTACACAGAATTCAATGTTTTTTCACTTCTAATTCAAAAACAATGTGCTGCCTCAAAAACTGGATCGATAGATCTACGAGGATACATTTAGGGATTTTAACATGTATTGTTTATAGTATTAGTATTATAAAATATATCTGGGTGAAGAGATATGGGGCATCGATATTTTACATTCCAGTTTACAAAACGCTGAAGTACTGAAACTTCAATTTACATCAAACATTATTCTGTAGCATCAACTACTCTTCATTTGTAAAAGGTTCTACAGTTTCTGGTTTATTATTAGGCAATCACAGTCTCTTTAAATAACTAATAAATGGTAAAATATTCATCAGAGAAAGACATGTTGAAAATATTAAGAAACTCTATGATCATATGTGAGATCTAGAATACAAGATAATTCACTTTTTAAAGGCTGTTGTTCCTAAACAGGATATTGTACCTTGACATTTTAACCATAAAACATTTATCAGTGTGACTTCCTGATAACAAAAACAAGTCGTACATATACACTAACTGACCCTCAGTCGCTGGTTACACAGTCTCTGGTTAAATTTATTGAGCACACTGAATGTAGCTAGCTAATGAAACCTCACCATGCTGAGGATTCAAGTGTGTTCTTTTCGGTCCGAGTGTAAATAGAACATGGATATTGACTGGCCAAGGCCATCTGTGTAGTGTTTTTCCTGGATGATGATTGGCAGGCAGCTTATAAAAAACAAGTTTATCTGTGAGTTTGGAGACGAAACAAACAAAATTTATATATATTGTTGATCAGCTTTACATGGTTATGGAATCTTATAATACTGAAGTCATGAAATGGTGCATAAGTAGGAACAATGAAGAAGAAACAATGACTCCTGCTAACTTTGCACGAGAATAATGATGACTATTCTAAAAGTTGCGACAGCATGGATATAGCAAAGAATAAATGCAACCATACTTTCTTGGCCAAATGTGTTGACACAGCACCTCAGACGCAATATGACAAAGAGTACAGAAGTCCCATGAGTCACTGCTGCTAGGAGCCAAAGCCCAATAACATTTTAACAATCATTTTACCATTTTAACACAAACCTAGAATGATGACAGGAAGAAAAAAACACTTGATGGTTCATTTTAGAACAATTAGAACAACAAATTGACTGAGACACTTCACTCATAGTCTTCATTTGGGTCAACTGTCAATGAGCTCAGGCAAGCTCCTGGGCTTCAACGACAACATGTAGTGGAAGTCTACATGGTAATAAGTGGACTGATTAGACAACTCACCAAGCATATTTGACATGACGCAAGGGTTTCCACATCAGCCAGCCTGAGGCCTCCTGTGTGTATATCACATGGTAACTAGTTGAGCTAGTCCCTCAATTAAGTGGCTGTGGTGTAGTTTCATCTTTAAAGAGGTACATTTTCAAGTGAATCGTTGAAAAAACTAATGCAGTATTATAAAACTAAGAATAACTGCATGCACACACACAACCAAATGTACAATTAATTACTTGTACTATGTACATACCCTTCTGCTCAGATTATGCTGCTGACCCAGAATCCTGCTTTCTAAATATGCATTTTAACCCAAAAATCAAATACAATTAAGGATATTTCACACAGGCTGCATAATATACACTCACTAGTAACTTTAATAGGAACATCTGCACCCTTGCCCATTCATGCAATGATCCATTCAGCCAATCACGTGGCAGCAGTGCAATGCATATAATCATGCAGATACAGGTCGAGAACTTAAGTGAGTTGGTGCCAGAAGGGCTGGTTTGGATATTTCAGAGGCTGCTAATCTCCTCCAATTTTCATGCATAACAGCCTCTAAAATTTAGACCGAATGGTACAAAAAAAACAAAATACATCCAGTGAGTAGTTGTTCTGCAGGCAGAAACACCTTGTTGATGGGAAAGGTCAGAGGAGAATTGTCAGACTGGTTTGAGCTGTGTCATTGACAGATGAAATGTGTGCACGGATTCTAAAAAAACATTTAGTGCTTTATGGCATTTTGTAAATCAGTAACAAAAATATCCTTTTTGCCATACACAAAGTTTGATTTCTGAATTTTGTCTTAACTGAGTGAGAAGTTAGTCATAATCACATAATCTTTAGTCGAATATGGAAGCTAAAAATATGGAGCCTTGGAGACGTTTATGCATTGCATTTCCTAATGTGGGACGCTAGCAATTCCTTCAGTTTCATCAAAGTCAAATAGCTGTTGACATAAGGATTTTTTTTTTTACAACTGGTCAAGTTTAGAAGATATAAATGAGTTGATAAATGTTTTACATGCATGATATTACTGGAAGATTTTTTATTAAAGTAGAGCTTGAAAGAGAATAAAATTGATTGAGCTCAGCTTTTTCATACTTCCAAAGAGCTGAAATATGTTACCCTTCTAGTTTTCATCATTTGACTAGTGTTTCTTCTTTGTGGTGGCTTTACAGTAGTTCACCTTTCTTTTCAAACTGTCACTTCCATACTTGCTCGCTCGCTCGCATTGTCACTCGCACACACCCACCCACCATTTATGCCATCTTCGCCTTCTCTCATCGTGATCATTTTTTTCCACGTGTGATCAGAGATTATCTCGCATCAGCCCTGCATTGTCTTCCAGCTGCTAATTAGCTGCTATACTTGTTATGCAGCCAATCAGGCATCTCACCATTCAACAAGGGTCGCTCTCAGATAAAGGCATAATGCAACGGGGGTTGGTGGGAGAAGGATGGGGGAAAATGCAGCCATGCTTATTATGATACAAAATTGTGCCAAATGAACAAATGGTGTAATATCAACGAGCTTATTAATCCTGATATGATAAGCCTCATAATGATGCATAACTCCCCCAAATCTCATCCCACCCGTGAATAATTCAGAGAGAATATTGGCTCATTATCCATTTGCCTCACACATATGTTACATGGTTTCCTCCATGCCCATCTACATCTTGATTAGATTTAGCCCACTGTGTAACTTAACAATGGGCATTTAACCTTTGAGAGCCAAGGAAGGTGTTTGGGAGACCAATTCAGCTGAAGCCAGGAAGTATGAATGATACAGTAAATTAGCATATCAGGCTATAATCAAAGCAGACATGCAGGCCATGATAAATGCAATTTGCCATAATTTCAGGTATGATTGTGGTCTTCCATTCTGTTTGACCTCCATATCATTTCATATCACTCCATATCGCTTTTTCAAAGCTTTCTTTATTTATCCCTCCCCCCCAGCTTTAGGGCAAAGGCTGCCAATAAAGTGGTATGTCCAATTCAAGTGGCTGATATCCAGCTGAACAGAAGTGAGATTGGGCTTGTTGTTTGTGCTCTCAGCACTATTGCCTCAATTTGATTATATCAAAAGTAACAGCCCAGTCCGACAAAGCATTTCTCAAGGTAAGGAGAGGCAAACATCTACATGATGATTACACCGGGATTAATCCAATTTAAAATTGCAATGACCAAAAGCGATAGGCCAAAATTAAACACTGCATGGTGAAATCGTTCTGCATATAAAAAAACTCCAACTTGCCAAATGTACTTGTTTGAGATAAAGAAGTGAACTTTTCACGATTCCTTTCTTTTACCCAAATGAAAGCATCTGTCTGTTATACTAAAACAAGCTCATAAAGCTTTCATTAAGCCTTTTGAGGAAATGCCAACACACGCTTGTTCCCCTATGGCCCTTTCCCACTTCTTTGATTAAGACAGCAAACAGGTTTTATTTACAGTTAATTCAATATGTGCAGAATCAGCTGAGGCCCATCAATAAATAATGATATCAAAAAGCAGGCCTGGGTGCAGAAGACTTGTCTTTATTTCCTTTCCAAAATAACTGAATTGGCCTGTGCCCTGATCAAACAGGAGTCTCTCAGTAATAATGGCTTAGGAAGACACACTGCATCATTTATGAGCAAATGTTTGAATCATATTGGCTCCATCTTTTTTTTTTTTAAATTGAGTTTCCTGAAGTGGATTTCTTTAAAGATCTAGTTTTATTGCCTCAGCCCTGTCTTGACTGAATATCTTTTTTTGCTGTTACGAAAACTGCAAGATGATATAAGCCATTGATGCAGCAATACTGAGAAACCAATTGAAAGGATGACCTACACATTCTGATACATGTGGACACCATAATCCACTGGAATGTTTAGCTTTTAACAATTTAACACCATTTTTTACTTCATGCAGTAAAACAGCAAGCTTATTTGCTACACATAGTGGTGGCACTACACCGTATATAAAATGAAATATCAGCCAGCTCCCATCAATCACTGTCTGACATGCAAACACAATATTGAGCCAGAGTTGCTCAACAGCACTAGCAGTGATTTCCTCTGAACAAAATCAGCAGACGCAGATATTCTACACATACAGGTGCATCTCAATAAATTAGAAAAGTTTGTCGTGGAAAAGTTAATTTATTGCAGTAATCCAACTCAAATAGTGAAACTCGTGTATCATATTATAAATTCAGTGCACACAGACTGAAGTAGTTTAAGTCTTTGGTTCTTTTAATTGTGATGATTTCGGCCCACACTTAACAAAATCCCACCAATTCACTATCTCAAAAAATTTGAATATGGTGACATGCCAATCAGCTAATCAACTCAAAACACCTGCAAAG
>CM074948.1:11293524-11321528 GCA_037577455.1 Pangasius macronema | reverse complement strand
ATCTGCTCATATTCAGCCAAATGCTTCAGAACTCATTGGACGGCGCTTCACAGTGCAGATGGACAATGACCCAAAGCGTACTGCAAAAGCAACCCAAGAGTAAATGAACATACTATCCAGAAGGCCAATTCACTAACAATGTTTTTTTGTATTGGTCTTATGAAGCATTCTAATTTTTTGAGATGGTGGGTTTTTTTGTTAAATGTAGGCCAAAATCATCACAATTAAAAGACCAAAGACTTAAACTACTTCAGTCTGTGTGCATTGAATTTATATAATACACTAGTTTCACTATTTGAGTTGGATTACTGAAATAAATGAACTTTTCCATGACATTCTAATTTATTTAGATGCACCTGTATATAAAGACGACACTAAAAAAACTTTCTTTGGTGAGTCCAGATCAAAGCTTTTGTTATATCAAATCTCTCCATCACTTGTCTTCTGCACCCAAGATTAAAATGCGACTAGGTGACTAACACACACACTCACACCTCAAATTTTCAAATTCAGTATTTCTTTTTAACTCCCATAATCAGGTGAGTGACAGGAGCATAGAGGTGGCACATTTCTTTGTGCTTCAGGACCTTGACATCTGGCTGTGCTCCAGGTGTCTCTGCATAACTGCGCTAATTACTTCTAACAAAAGAACCTAAAGAAAAAGGGAGCAGGTATCACACAACACTCTACATGTCGTCACACAACACTCCCCATGATTCAGGCCCATTAAAGGTATCTAAAAACGAAAGCCACATCTGCTATCTCTGATCTGCTAGGTGTTGTTCTAAAGGAATAAAAAGCAAACAGGTGAGGGAGTGACTATTTTTTGCAGTGAGAGAAAACAACTATTAAATGTACTGTTAAATTATGTGGAGATGACAGTTTATTAGGTAGACCTCCACTCACTGAGGACTTTATTAGGAACACTGTACTAATACTGGGTAGGGCCTCGCTTTGCTCTCAAAACAGCCTCAATTCTTCATGCCATGGATTCCACAAGATGTTGGAAACATTCTGTTGAGATTCTGGTCCATTCTGATTTCTGCATCAAGCAATTCCTGTAGATTTTTTAGATGAACTTTCATGCTGTGAATCTCCTGTTCTACCATATCTCAAAGGTGTTCTATTGGCTTCAGATCCTGTGACTTGGAAGGCCATTGAAAAACAATGAACAATGAATGTTCATGAAACCAGTTTGAGACGACTTTTGCTTTGTGACATGGTGCATTATCATGCTGGAAGTAGCCATCAGAAGATGGGTAAATTGTGGCCCTGAAGGGACGCACATGGTCAGCAACAATACTCCAACAAAACATTTCCCACACCATTACACTACCTCCACCAGCCTGGACTGCTGACACAAGGCAGGTTGGATCCATGGGTTCATGCTGTTGGCACCTTAATGACCCTACCATTTGTGTGCCTCAGCAGAGATTCTTCAGACCAGGCTGCGTTTTTCCAGTCTTCAACTGTCGTCAAAGCCACTCGGACACGGGTGACGTCGGAGTCGAAAGACAAGAACTGACTGACAAGAAGAATGACGAGTGGTGTGTTGTACAGAGTGATTATCTGATTTACTATAGCCTTCTGTCAGCTCAAACCAGCAATCTCTCTCTCACTGGATGTTTTTTTGTTATTGCACCATTCTGAATAAACTCTAGAGACTGTTGTGTGTGAAAATCAGCAGTTATAGAACTACTCAAACCAGCCCGTCTGGCACTAACAATCACTGAGATCATCTTTTTTTCCCATTCTGATAGAAGATGTGAACACTATCTGAAGCTGCTGGCCCGTATCCGCATGATTTTATGCACTGTGCTGCTGCTATATGATTGGATGATTAGATAATTGCATGAGTAGATGTACAGGTATTCCTAATAACGTGCTCAGTGAGTGTACAACCACTTGCCATTTCATCATGTAGGCCACTTTGTAGGTGTTTTGCTATTTCACAACAGTGTTTTGCAACAGTCACCACAGGACCACCACTAGATACTAACTTAGTGTGTGTGACATTGGTATGAGTCAGATGCAGCAGTGTTACTGGAGCTTTCAAACCCTGCACATTGTATAGACACACACACCTTGTTTGTCACCTTGTAGGTATAAAATTAGAGACTCATTTTCCCCTGCACAATTTGTGTTAATCCTCCTCTAGTCTTTCATCAGTGTCAATTTGTAACCAAGGGACTGCTGCTGGCTGCATATTTTTGGAAAAACAATGTTTAAAAATGGCCTCTAATGCAACATCTTTGTACATATTTGTACCAGCAACACACACCACGTCAATGCTGTGGCTGTTTTCCACTGATGGAGAGTAAAAAGGTCCGACAACTACTGTTAAGCATAGAGATGTAACCAAATATGAATGCATTATTAAACTTGAACAGATAATGTGTTCTAAATTAATGTGAATACAGATATGAATAGTTGGTGGGCTATTTTTTTTTTATTTTTCCTCTAGAAAGCTTGTCAGAAAGATTCACAGGGCATCTAATTGAGACTAGAGGTGTGTATTGTGACTTTTCAGTGTTTGTGGGCATAATTGTGGTAAAAATGAACTTTCCGGTTCAGACCAGTCAGAAAATCTGAATATTAAATCAGAACACTAAACATACAGATACAGATAGTGGCACTGTGTTACACCCCTAGTGAAGCAACAAACAAGACTAGAATTAGTAGCTGTAATCTACGAACATTGATCACCTTCAAAAGAAACATTCTCTAAAAGAAACACTGACTAACGTTTAGCATCATTTATTTATACAATGTCACAAATTGTTTTGCATTATTACATTACGTGTTTTGAAAAAAGGCACAAGTGCACGCTGAGAATATTTTTAAAAGGACATCAAATAAAGGCAGCAGCTACACGACGCATAATAAAATGTTGCTAAATATTTAAAGCAAACTGGACAACAAAAGCCCATGTGGACCCTCTCAGAAAAAGATTCATTATTTAATGGCTTTGGGTGACTTGGACTCCTGGGATATTACAGCAACACAGCAGAAAAGGGCATACTTCTGTTTACGGTTTAGGAAACTAACACTGGAACTAATGGAAATGACTTTTTTTTCCCCTTAAAAGGCCACATTAATTCTAAATACTTTCTATATATAAAACAAAGTTTAAGTTGGTCCTTGTTTTTACGTCAAAAGATTGTGTGGACTGACCTCCACAAGACTTCAATTTAAGCACTGAAATTAAATACAGAAAATCAAGCAGAATTTAAATAATTGCCTCGCATTTATATAGAGTTTGTCTAAAAGTAGCCTAAAATTACTTACGTGTGGGTGATGTTATTTTTTTTCAGTTGTATAATGGACTCTGTGCTTTACTAAATATCATCTATTATCTGGGATGTTGCGAGTGAGATGCGTGGACAGAAGGCTGGTTTGACTGCAGTCAAAGTTGAACAAGAAGTCTGTACACTCTGAGGCATATACCTCCACACACTCCTACTGATGTTTGACCTAAAAATCTATACCAGAGCCCTTTACATTACATACACTTACTTGTCTTGCCATCAACACACCACTGTACAACAGTATTGGTTAGATGGTTGCAGTTATAAGGTCTTTTAAGGTTAGCGAAGGTCTAACAGAGAAAAGCTTCAGCGAGCACCACTTAGACTGCACAATATATAAATTTTACATTATCTACAGCTTTGTTTTGATTTTTTAGAGGTCTTGTTGAGAGCTAAGAGTCATATGCTCTCTCAACCTCCTGAATACCACTTACAAGACTTTCCGGCTCTTCCCTCTTGCCTTGTTTTTTGTTTGTAAGCTTTCAGCTTTCTTCTCTGGGTGTGCGTCCTGTTTGACTGAGAACAGTGCTCAGTTCACTGAGAAGACTCTGAGGCAATTGTCCTGTGCTGCATCCAATCATTGCTTTTTTCTGCTGGGCACTGGTGTGGTTACCAGCAGGTCTAAACCGAGTCTGTGGGGATTCTTCGACAGCCATTTTGTTTCTTGACAGTGGATAATTTCCTCCACTGGAGGCCAAATTTGGTCCTAGTATTGAATCCCCTTTTTGGTTTTTATGCTTTACACAGCCCTCCAGCATTGCCATTCTATGCGAATTATCAGCCTCATTTATGTTCTTCGACTTCATCTTGTCAAAAGTGACATTCAGGGGCACCACCGTCTTGTCCTGTGAATGAAAATGAAGAGAATGGTCATGCATGATCTCAATCTTTGGGTTCTTAGACCTTTTCCATTACATTATGTAGATACATGAGGAGAGGAAATGTAATAATTTTATCAAACTAAAAGATTAAGGGCTATGTTTCTAACTCTATAGGCTTTAAGCCAGTGTGGAGAGTTTTTTGATCTGACCTCCTTGCTGTGTTTGGCTGCTTCAATCTCTGAACCCAGGCTAGCAGAAGCATGCTCTCTGGTGCTTAGTTGATCTGAGGCTTTGCTCTTGTCTTTGCATGTAGACCATAAGTCTCCTTGATTCTATACAAATAAACAAACAAAAAAAAAAGAAGAAGTTACAGTGCAAAAGTTATACTTATAGTGCAAATACTGAGTACTTTTTATAGTGAAAATAGACCATGTAGACAAAATAATTATAAAAGATTAATACGAGAGTCATTCTGGCTGAATTTTGCCTTTACGTGGGCCTGTTATATAAATGAGAAGGCATTGGTTTGTCATATCTAGTTTAATTAATTAACATTACTTTATTTAACAAAATATGATTGAGGGAAGCATTCTTTTCATTGTCACTTTTTTCCTCTCAACTCCTTATTTAAATGTCTCATCAACTGGGTCATGAAATGCAGAGAGAATACTAAAATACTAAAAGTGTTTGATGCTTTTACTTTAAAGTGTCAATTTCAAAAAGATATAAAGTGCTACAACATTCTGGTGTCTTCATGACCTTGGAACTTGGTAATTTCACTGCCCTTAAGCATGTCCTTGCCTTTTCATGCACTTCACACTGTCAAATCACACCACGGTGGGATGTTTGACACAATGAGTCTTGCAGAAATAAGTTAATAAAAGTTAGTGCTTGTATTTTTAGGAAACTTTGAGTCTTCTCATTAAGATCCCCGAGAACCGTCTCTAAGCAGCGCACAACCATTTAATAATTTGGCAACGGCATCAGCAGGTACAAACAAAATGCATTGCTGGGAATGTGCAGCAATTACAGCGAGTTATGAAATAACGTCTTTGATAATCAGAGTTAAATAACCTATTTAATTGGAGCTACACTGATGATTAATGACTCATAACTTGCTTGACTATTAGCTGATATAAAAAGGGGGGAAGGAAGGTGAAAGGTGGAATTCTCACAGTACTTAAACCTAGCAGATGCTCCACAGCGTTTTCATGGTCTGCCTCTACCTCATTTGCTCTGGCTTAACAGAGAATTGGAAAACATTACTGGCTCGTTGGAGCTTGCAAATATTTGCTCATCACTCAGGCTTCTCATGCTGTGGAGAAGCACACTCTGCATTTTCTCTTCAAGTGAGACATTTCTGTCATGTTCCTAACACAGCTGTTCAGGTAGGTGGAGAGTATTATGACTGGCGAGAGCCGTATTCAGATGAGATTCGTTTTACATGGGGAGGTGAGCAATGTAATTATTACGGGTGCATCTCTGGGATTTTAGTCTGTTCCAAATCTGTCATATCAGGATGGTTTTTATGGACTACGTGTCTTTTTTTTTAATTTATTTATTTTTTTTTAAATGGACTGTGTTATGACTTACCAAGTCGCAAATATCTTATCTAACACCGCCATTCCTCAGTGTGTTCCTCAACACACAGAATACTCGAATCGTGTATTTTAAGGTGTAATAAAAATATAAAACCAACTCAGCTACTGTATTCAGTATTTCAACATATCGCCTGTTAAACACCTTTCTAATTATTGCACTTTTGAATACTTTAGTAGACATTAGTAGAGGTGATGCTCTTTTTATTTAAAACTTTTAAAAATACAGTATTCATGCTTGAGTTCATTACTCTGCTCCGTAACTTGCAAAAGAGTCTTAAAAACCAACATGAAAAAAGTGATAAAAGCGTGAAATGTCATCCGGCCTGAAAAAACTAAGATATGATATTTTTGCGAGATTGCTCAACCCTAGTATATCCCATGCAAACCGACATGTTGGTAAAGATTTTATTATATCCTGTTCGCTCTTTTCTGTTGTCTTCCACCAAAACCAAACTGAACCCAAGTAAGCCATCTCTCTCTCTCTCTCTCTCTCTCTCTCTCTCTCTCTCTCTCTCTCATATATATATATAAAATTCATTGTACTGCTAATTAGCCAATCATGTGGCAGCAGTACAGTGCATAAGCTCTGTATACAGGTCATACAGGTCAAGAGCTTCAGTTAATGTTCACTTCAAACATCAGAATGAGGAAAAGTGTGATCTCTGTGGCTTTAACCTTGGCATGGTGGTTGGTGCCAGATGTAAACAGTTGTAAAGAATGTGTGTGTGTGTGTGTGTGGTGTGTGGTGTGTGGTGTGTGTGTGTGTGTGTGTGTGTGTACTAATTACATTTGAGCCTGTGAAAACGAAGGGGCTATGTAAAAAAATGGCTGTAATTCCTAAATGGAAAGACTGTTTGTTAAACCTCTTGAATTAAAGCTGAAAGTCTACACTTCAATCCCATCTTGACTGCTTCCTTTCAGATCCATTGTAGTGTGTCATCGTCCAAATACTTATGGACCTGACTATAATGTGAGAATGTTAAACCTAGCAAAAATTCCAAACTCTTCTATATCTTTAAACACACTCTTCAGTATAAAAAACAAAAAAACGTTTTTATGTTGTTGTCGATATTACTACAGTCTTGTTTACACGATCTTGTAAAGCGCGACGACGGACTCGCTGGTCGACGCCCTCCTTCCGCTTGCTGAGACAGCTCGTACTTTTCTGTGTGACTCAGTGGCCTCTGATCCTGTTCCTGGTACGTTCATCCTCATTTTAGCAACAGAGGGACTCGTCTACCTGCACTCTTAACTATCCACTGTTCCTCTGCTATTGCTATGGGAACCATACCTTAGGGACTGCGAGTCTGAGAAATAGAGTAAGACAGACTCTAAGAGTATCAACGTCTCTACCTGCTGGGTTTGCTCCAGCACACACAAAACAGATGTGCTTAAAAAAGTATGCAAAAAAAAAAAAGTCATTAAGCACATCTCATCCTCCTTCTGTCTTTCTCTCCCTATCTCTCTGCCTCTATCCTTCCTTTACCAGAAATCTGCTGTAGATACTTCCTAGAAGGTGATTAAGCGTTCTTTATTTTTTTTTAAATGCTGTACTGCCACTTTGGAACAAAGAAAAAGGACAAAAACTTTCGATAAAGTTAAGAAAACTGAGGAAGACCGATAAGACAGACGCACACGTGTAGAGAAAGGGGAAACGTCTAAATCTTCACTAGCCCCTGTGCCAGTGTGTGCCCTCTGTTTCTATTATTAATGCACACTGAGCTGAGTCAGGCCTTTGGTCAGTAGCGGCACTCAGCTGTAGAGAGAAGAGCGTGATGGAGCCTGTGCGATTGTGGCGGTCTACACGACCTTATTTCTGCTAAAAGACTTTTCAGGATAATGTGATTTATGCAGCAAGAGAATGACCTCAAAACTTTCTCTTTATTCATGTACCAATCCGTTTTTATCCCCTATTCACAGAAAGGAAACTGCTTCACTGAAANTGGAGGCAAAAAGAGTGAACATATTTTCCTTAGAAGTCCTTTATTGCACTTACCTTACTTCTGATAATGGCTGTAACCCAGTCCAGCTGTGAATCCTTTCCCTCACAGCAGAAATACCTCGACGGGAGAATACATGTTCAGACGTTAACTTCATATCTACAGTATTAATTTAGGGCTTAACAAGATTGCAAATGTTTCCTAAATGTGCATTCTGCTATTCAATAGCAGGTTATAAATATAACATATAAATAAAACACAGCATCTAAATTTGTCTTCTTTTCATTGACTGTTTAATTAGTCCAAAATTAATTCCTCTTACCATTGCTGTTTCTGCGTGTAAACTGTGAAACCCCAACTGTTGAGAATCAGAGAGCGAGAAAGACAGTTGGAAAATAACACATAAACCTTTACCCTCCCAGCATTTCGCTAAGGCCCACATATTGATTTAAGTCTATTCTCAACTCTTTCCAACAGTCACAGAACTTGACCCCCAGAGGATTGCTTAAGCACTAAGCAACCGTAAAATTCAGCTTAGCTTCCTTTACTGCGGCCTAAATGCGGTTTAAAGAGCTGGTGGGAGGAATAAAAGCTTGGGCTAAAGGAAGGCATCCATGCTCTTTGCTCTTTGGCAACATTTCAGCATATGATACTAATGGATTCGAAATGTACAGGAAGGCTGTGATATTGTGTGTATAAAAGCACTCTGCGCTTTCTTGCCGATGGACAGGGCACGGAGGGAGTACAGATCATACGATCTTACGCACTTGCTCTTTGTTTAACTTGTTGATGTTTTGTTGACTTTCTGAATAAGTTTGAGACTATTTTAACGCTTAAGCATAAACAAAATCTCAGTAAAAAGATAAATACTTGTTTCCATTTTGTGTCGCTTTCAACTTCGAGTATTCGTTTTGTAAAAACAACAGTTAACCAGTGGCTCTTATTATCATAAAACCTAGACCTATAGCAGGATATTAAACATCTGTCCCAATTAAAAACAATACACAGGAAATGGTTTGAGGCAAATGTGAACCTGAACTGCCATTCTGATTTCGAAGTTCTCTGTTGTTGCTGTTAATTGATGAACAGCGCTTCCAATTGTGGCGTAAGCCAGAAAATAGAACAAAGTTCGGTGGAATAAGGACACTTAGACATTTAGTGACGACAAACTTTACACACGGTGCTTTCACGTTCAGCTGTCTTTCCCTCTCTGACTCTTTCTTTAACTCCACTCAATATGCCTTGGATCAATATTCCCTTTAATCTCTCCATCTCCATTCAGTTGCATCTGTCTTTTCCCATCCTATATGAATGTGAAAACACATTAGAATTCCAGACACACCAGTATCAGCGAACCTTCAGAGATGAATTCATGAAAACTCTAACGGGTAAAATAAAACGATTAAAATAAAATAAATTTAGTGCTGCAGTGTTCCCAGCAGGAAAGGACAAAATGGATCATTTGTACGTGTTAAAACCCAATTACATTTGATCAGTTCTGCTATTGTGAGATTTAAATGTGTTTTGGGGAACCTCACAAATCTTTCCTCTGGGGCAGAGATTTCAACGAACAAATCTCTGGCACAAGCACCCGAGACAGCAGCGGCCTCCGAGTGATATTAATGAGGACAGTGGTTCAATCTAAGCAGTTTTTTAAGAAGACTCAGCTAGAATTAGTTAGTCTAAAAGTCTTTATAAGACACAAAACCTACCGTTTACTAATTTTGACTAATGTGTTTAATTCTCTGACTTTTGAGCCCCATTTATTTTGCATAAATATGAGAACTTTTTTTTTTTTTTTTTAACAGTTACAGTTCTAACAATTCAGCAAGTTCATATGTCAAATAATCACCTTATTACATAATACTGGGCTTTTCTAGGATAATTCATAAGAATGCATAAATAAAGAGGCTTACTTGCTTGTTGGTTTCAGCTTTTTTCTTATCCCTATGTAGCATTTCACCGACTCCACTGGAACCTCTCTCTCTGGTTTAGCGCTCTGAGGAAAGGATTACACGTGACATTACCATCACACTAATTTGACCCCAAAAAGTCAGAAATGTGATTCATGACACATCTACACTCGTGCGCCATATGAACTTCTCATACGCTGATGTGCCGTTATATAATTTATCCATAATTTGATATGGCTCTAGCCTACTTTGTTGATTATACCTGGTAGAAAATAAAAACTGCTTGAGGAGATGGCAGTGAAAATAACACCATCATATTCTCCCAAACCATCACTGTGACAAGTGCCGGAATTTAATCAGACTTGCGGTTGGGCATGAGTGACTTAACAGTGCTATCTATGATATATATATATATTTTTTTTTATCTACCCATGTTCATTTGTTTGGAATGAGGAAAACAACACTGCTATCCTATATACAGCGGTAACAAGCCCAAGGGCCTTGTTTAAACTAGCATATGCCAACAAAACTGTAATGTTGCCCAGAAGGTATGTATTTCACACTTAATGAACAACAGACCCAAGACAGAGAAGAGCACAATGATAAAAAATGAGCTCTCCCCCTCACTTCCACTCTTACACACAGAAACCTTTTGCCCACTCATTTGCTCAAAAAACTTGAAAAACAAAAGCATCAGAATATCAATTAAATTTCTGCTTCACAGCTGATTTGCACCTTCTTTACTCAGTAATTAGGAGAACATTCTGACATATTATACTAATTAAGAAGAGAACAACCTACTTTTAAAATGTCTTTACCTGCCTCCCTACACCCACACACACACACTTCCTTCCTTCAAATATCAATTATTAACAAACATTGCTCTCTCTGCGAGTCTTTGTGTCAGCTCGAGCTGTAGGTGCCCCAGAGGGAGAATATGCGTGGCGCAAAAATCACACGCAACAAAACAAAGCACAGTTTACAAAAGCAGAACTGTTTTAATCACCATGTTCATTCCAGGCAAATGAGACACAGCTTTGCACCTCATTTCAAAACAGAGAAACCGATGTTTCACTCCCCCTTAACAACATGCCACAAGTGGGCCAACCAACCAGCACGAAGCAACTAATTTCATCCTACTTTTATTCACTAGCTGATCTTAGGGACAGCAAACGCTGCTGCTACTAATGTATGGGAAGCAGAAGAGGCAGAGTGGTGACTCTGCAGGCGAACAGAGGAAATGGGTGAAGCTGCTGATCGAGATCACGATCCAACTGAAATACTGCAACACTGCTACAGGCACTAAGCACTCCATCAACCTTATATGCCTGGATCCAGCATGCAATAAGGTGATAATTAAAAAGAGAGTGAGAGTGAGAGAGAGAGAGAGAGAGAGAGAGAGAGAGAGAGAGAGAGAGAGAGAGAGGAAGACAGGGAGGCTATATAAGAAAGAAAGAAATCAAGAAAGAAAGAAGTCAAGAAAGAATGAAATAAAGCTTCATACAGAAATATGGGGAAAATAGAGGTACAGAGAGCACGGGCGAGTGAGAGAGTCAGTAGGTCAGAGAGAGAGCAGAAGAGAAACAGACAGATCAAGTGTGTGAATGAGTGACTGAGCAACTGAGTGAGTGCATGGAGGGAGGAAGGGAGTGGGTGATTGAGTAAGGGAGGGAGGGAGTGAGTGAGTGTCTAAGGGAGGGAGGGAGTGAGTGTTTAAGGGAGGGAGGGAGGGAGGGAGGGATGGAGGGAGGGAGTAAGGGACGGAGTGAGGGAGTGAGAAAAGGAGGCAGGGAGTGAGTGAGTGAGTGAGTGAGTGAGTGAGTGAGTGAGTGAGAGTGCAGGAGGAAGGGAGGGAGGGGAATGAGTGAGTGAGGTGAGTATGAAGGGAGGGACGGAGGCAGGGAATGAGGAATGAGTGACAGAGAGAGTGAGGCAGGGAATAAGTGAGAGGGAGAGAGGGAGGGAATAAAGGAGTGAGGGCGGGAGGAAGCGAGAGTGGGAGAAAGAAAGAATTTATACTTTTGCGTCTTTATACAGCAGTAGCTTCTTATCCCGCAGTACAAGGTATTTGTCCTGAAACTTGTTCCCAGAAAGCAGTTTGCTGGCGCCATCTTTAAACTTGAGCTGCTCTCCTTTAGTTAAGTTCTTCTGCCCTTCTAAAAGACAGACAAACAAACACACAAACGCAAAATGAAACCTTGGTGCACACTAAATAACTCTGATAAGTGATTAGTGCATGTTTGATATGTACCATATTTCACTGCATGTGATATGAATCATATCCTGTAACTACAATACAGATGATAAAAAATAGCTAGCATTAAACATCAGCCAGTAAAATAACAAAATAATATTGTTTGTTAAATTGCTATTGTTCTGTGTGTAAAATGCTGTACACTACATTCACTGCAGTTCAGTAATAGACTATTAAAGAGCAAGGTGTGTGTGTGTGTGTGTGTGTGTTGTTATTAATGTTAGGAATAGCTGAAGGACAACCAAAAGCAAGCAGTAAATGAGCCTGGCTTTAATGTAGTGAAGGGTTTCACTTAATAGCAGGAGAAGAAATTGGATCATGTAGTTCAGAACATGATGTTAAATTGTCGAAAAGATGCCCGAGTTGATGGGAATTGAACCTGTAATAAAGCCGCATGCAGAAATGATGTCTTACTATGGTGGAAAATAATACTTGGGGAGAGGATTTAGACTCTGGCATTTTACTCAGCAAACGGCTAAACGTGGCTACAGTCCTTTATGTTTAAAAGAGGTTAAGATACACTACCTGAGTTGGAATGGGAAAACTTAGATCCATGAAATTTTTTAATGAGCAGGAAAGCTGAGCCGGGATCCTCCAGGGTGCTCCACTCTAAAACCTGCTCCAGAATCTTCTCTTTGTAGTGTAATGGGCGTTCTGAGAGAGACACACATATACACACGAGTGAGACAGTGAGACAAACTCATTGGAGTCTCAGTGGCTCAAGAGTCTGGAAGGAAGATTGAAAGCTCAAGTCCCGGGATAACCACACAGCCACTGTGGAGCCCTTGAGTAAGACCCATCATCCTCAAGTGCTCGCTTGTGTACCTGCATCGTATCCTGCCTTATTCTGAACCCTAACCCTGACCCTTGCCCCTTAGCTCTAGTGAGGCAATGGCAGTGCTAGAGCATACAAAGACATCCTTGACAATTGTGCGCTTCTAACGTTGTTGCAACAGTTTGGGGAAGACCCACATATGGGTGTGATGGTCAGATGTCCACATACTTTTGGCCATATAGTGTAGTTCAGTTTGCATGGGTGAAAATGTGTACACAAGTGTGGCCTAAAAGTGCGTGAACAAACCAAAACCAGCACAACAAATGCGAAAACTCATAACATTAAGTTAACATGGGAAGTGTGGGGCATCACACTGGTGATTGACTACAGTGCATGTTAGCCTGATAAAACAGAGAGCTAGAGGGTGTTTACAGGAAGAGGAAATGCGAGCCTAAACGAATCGTCTGATGTTTTATTCATGCTGTTCTTTAATCAAGCATTCATATGATAGCCTTTCTGTTTTAAGTTAATGTTGATGTGTTGTTTCCAAATTTGCTGCTTGCATTTTATGATTTGCTGCTGTGGTTTTAGTTTTGTTGTCATGTTTCTGAATTTGCGTTGTGTTTTTGGTTCATTGATGTGTTTTCCACTTTTTTTTTTTGAATTTCAGGCCAGATATAAGTGGGTGGTATCTTTCATGCTTTAACTCCAATCTACCACAAAATTAATCTCCTTTATTGTGGTGTTTTTTTTTGTTTTTTGTTGTTTTTTTTTTACATCAGTTAAATCAAACCCTAGCATGTCATCAGCAAATTCCATTATTACAAAAAAAAATCTATTACAAATTAAAATGCTGTGTTTTTTTGGCCTCCATGTGCACATAATTACGTAGTGCAAATTTGCAATTATCCTCAGCCAATCTGAGTCTGATTAGAAAACACACTCAAGTGCAAAATAGATCTATTATCCAGTCCTAATTTGCAAAAGGGGGTAACGTGGTGCATGCTATTGGCAAGTCTGAACCTCCTCTTTCCCCCACAGCCCCAATCCCATCAGAGCCAGTTAATAGTTTTTTAACCAAGAGGAAATTATTCTAATGAACAGGCTGAGTACTCATGTAACATGCAACGTTACAGCTGCTACACAGCAGAGTGCTGACGTATGTTCCTTCGCCTTAATAAAAGAAACGGAGCTACTGTACACGTCTGTTTCATACCAAGTTCTCCAGTATCAATGACCTCAAATATGGTCCAGAGGTCATGCTGGCCTGTCTGAATGCCCTTCATCTCCAGAGTGGTGTCAGTGTCAAGTAGTCGCGTGTACCAGCCTCTCTGGACTGTTGTGTCTTACACTCAGTAGTAGTAGTAGTAGTAGTAGTAGTCTCTCATTATATATTTACCAGCTTAATTGCAGTGAACACACACACACACAATTACTATTCTCGCTATGCCTGCACCTAAACCTCAGCATCCAAAATAATGTGTGTGTGTGTCTGTGTGTGTGTGTGTGTACAGTGTGTAGCACAGTTCCAGAATCCCAAGTTCAATCCTGAGATCCTGTCTGTGTGGTGTTGTGCATGTTTTCCTCATGTCCATGTAGGTTTCCTCCAAGTTCTCTGTTTTTCTCCAACCTCCCAAGGACATGTAGGTAGATGGGCTATGTTAAATCGTGTGTATACATGGTGCTCTGTGATGGACTGGCATCCCATCCAGGGTGTATTCCCACCTCATGCCCGCTGTACCCAGGATAGGCTATGAACCCACCATGACCCTAACCATGATAAAGTAGTCACTATAGATAGATAGATAGATAGATAGATAGATAGATAGATAGATAGATAGATGGATAGATGGATAGATGGATGGAGGGATGGATAGAGTTTTCCTATTCATTCCTATGGGGCCCAGGCAAAATATAAAAGCATGTTCCTTGTCCACACACATACACACAGTTTGCTGAATTCTGCCTCTCTATAAGTCCATTGCTTGCAAATTTCCTCTGCTACAGATAAAACAAAAGTAATTTACTTACACAAATAAATAAGTGACTTCTTTCATTACCCTTCATTGGTTTGTGGCTTAACACACACCTTGATTAAACAGCAGTTTTCTGGCTCTTTCTTTTCCAAGTAAACCTCAAAGATCAGGTCACCTGCTGGAGAAAACTGTAGACACACATTTACTTTCACTCAAAGGCGTGAAATCTTACAGAACGTCCAGAAATTCATATCAAATAAAAGACAAGGTGTCTAGACAAGACCAGACAAGGTGTTTTCTTTGCCATGAAAACAGTCCAAAAATATTTGAAAACTATTATACACAATACAGAACACAGTTCACAACAACTTTACGGAGTATCTTTGGGGCATTTAGATGAATAAATAAAGAATTAATGAGCATTTTTTATAGTCCAGTCCCATGCTGTGGAGTGGGCACATAGTGGACACATTAGTTATGACACTGAAGTAAGAAGTATCCTGCAAATTCCAGCCTTCCAGCCTGCCACGAATCTTCACCTCCCCTTATTTTTTCCCTGCAAGATTTTTTTCCTTAATATTTAATGAAACTTTAATAGAACATATAACATATTGTTACTTTAGGCCCCATAGGGAAAACTGAGAGCTGAGTCATGGACATCAGCAAGAATTCTCAAACTGAAGAACTGAACTTTTTCCCCCGATCCAGTATTAAAACCAAACGACTGAACACTGCAGACACCATCAGGAAGCTTTTCATCTCTCCTCTCACTCTCTCTCACTCTCACTCTTACTCATTCCCCATTACATGAAATGAAATCTTTCGATGATCAAACCAGCGGCAGTAAAGAAACAATAATTGTTGCCTGCTTTGGCAGGTCTGTTACTATGACAGTCCACCCAAATGTATCCACCACTCCAAATCTTTCCTTCAGTTTTTGTGTCCTATTTTCTGAGAAAGATCAAGATCTCTGCTCTGTTATAACAGTATGAGAAAGAAACAAACAAAGAAAGAAGAAAAAGTTAAATTATGCACATTTACTAAAGAACTCCACATGCTATGCAACTGCTGCTATTATGAACCTAACAAAGAGTAATCAAGGCAGCATTCAGCTCATACTGCCGTCTCTCTCTCTCTCTGTGTGCGTGCATGTGTGCGTGTGTGTGTGTGTGTGTGTGTGTGTTAGAGAGTGAGTGAATCCAAATGATCTACAGCTGGAGTCACACATCATTTAACAGTACGCCTTTACAGGAGCAAGCAGAAGTCTAGCGTATTGAAAATTCTGGTGCTTTATGCATTTCTCAATACGTACCATAGAGTAAATGGAAAAAAAAGGAAATAAACAGTTCTACACATAACACACACAAACAGTACAGCACAGAAGTCCTCATAAATGCCTAAGCACACTTCAGTAAAAGCCCTCAAAAGCCTTCTTCTCTGCTCCCCCCTTCCACCATTTCACAACATTTTCCTCTCTTCATTTGTCTTAGCAGGTTCCCAATTTTCCCCATGACTTGAGGGGACAGTAACAGAAGTGACCCTTCAAATAGATAACCTTCTATTCTGCATGGATACACTCCCAACACGGGCGTTCTTGTCTCCACTCAAATGAAAAATAAAATCAATTAAATAAACAACTTTTTGGACCTGGCCAACAGTGGAAGATTAATTTCAGGTGATCTGAGAAAATTGTTCTGTCTTGCTGCCAGGCTTCATACTTCACAACACGACACAAGTGTATAACTACCATTTTTTTTGTTGTTGTTGTAACGTCTTTTTCTTATTCCTGGTAATGACTTTGATAAGCTGCAGGACAGGACAGTAAAAATCATGTAAGCATTGCTGTAGGGATTTAATGGGATACTGCAGCATTTTATTAGGTGTGACCATGCAATTGTGGATGAGGAAAGGGGAGGAGAATGCATCGTGTTAATTTATCTACAGCTTTTTTTTATTTTTTTTTTTTTAAACCAACGTGCTTCATTCCTTGTAGTCCGGTAGTCTCGGAGTCATGCATGTATGTATGTATGTATGTATGTATGTATACACATGCATACATACATACATACATACATACATACATACATACACACGCACACACAGTTAGGTCCGGAAGTATTTGGACAATGACAGAGTTNGATCGAAGTGTAGACTTTCAGCTTTAAGAGGTTCCACAAAAATATGGCATTTACCATTTAGGAATTACAGCCATTTTAAACAAAGTACTTAAATTTTCAGGAGCTCCAAGGTATTTGGACAAAGTGACATAATTGTAAATATAACCATAATTTTAATATTTGGATACACTTCGATCACATCTTGACTGTTTTATTTCAAATCCATTGTGGTGGTGTATAAAGGCAAAAACTCTGTCATTGTCCAAATACTTCCAAACCTAGCTGTATGATCCAGTAGAAGAGTTTTTTTCAACCCATTTGCATGTGATCGCTTGCATTATGTGCCTAAAGACTATGTAAGATCAGCTACTGGCAGTGGTAGTGTGCTGTGTTTGGCAGGCGCAGAGCTTTCCATCACTGTCTCACTGAAAAACACTGCATTTCCAGTTCCAACAGCACAATGGTAATGCGAACGGTAAAGACAAAGGTTCAGCCCGAGCCAATTGCAAGACAACACTGATATGAAAGTGCAAAAGCTAATAAGTGTTGAAGAGTGTTTGATGTGAGATGTCTAAGAATAACTCATGCTGGAGATGCAATACTCGTCACAAGAAGTGAGAACTGTACAATAGACACCAAATGCACATAAAAATACACAAAGGGAACACTAGACTTAAATCCTGGATAGAAAACCGCATCACCAGACAACACGTGGAGCTGACTGGACACCCCTCTTGAACGTTTCAATTCATTTTCCCCAGAGTAGTTTGACTGAGTTAAGGTCGGGTGACTGGGCAGGCCATTCCATTACAGACAGCACTGGCTCATCTCCTCTACAAATATCTTTCGCTCAGCTTTTAGGTGTTTTTGGGGTCATTCAAAATCAAACATTACTGAGAAAATAAAAAAAAAAGTGCAAGGTGACCCCAAACTTTTGAAGGGCAGTCTACAGTAATTAAAAAAAAAAACTTCCCTATGTCACCAACACACAATGAGGTTAAAAGGGGAGGCTTACTGTAGTGTCCTTCCACCTCGTGATACAGCGGTTCTCCCTCTCCATTTGTCTGACTTGCTCGTCACTGACCTGGTTTAATGAAGAAGAACAGATAGGCAGCAGCTTAAATAGAGCACCATGCACCAAAAACATTCTCCTTATTCTTATTCTTATCATCATCTCCGAAAAAAAAAAAAATAATGCGTCACATTCTTCAGCATAACAGAGATTTTAATATGCTTTCCTCCTGTGTTCTACTGGAGTGTGCATATTCACTTGATGGGACAGCCTTTATTTCACTTAGATGCTTATTGGTCATGCAAAAAGCTCGCATCTCGCGCTGATGGAGAATGAATGCAGCATGGGCAGGAAAACAGAGGGAGATACAGTTAAGCCGAGGGGATTTAGCACTGCCTAGCGCTTCAAATCCCTTTATACATTCAAGTTCATGCACGACAGAAAAACAATCCCATCGACTCTCTATCGACTAGCACTGCGGAATTTGTGGTGATATTCAAAAACTAACAAAGAGCAGTGGGTGAGTTCTAATTGTTCATGCTCCTAGGCTGATACTCTGGTCCTGAAGTAGCCACTCTTCTGCACATCGTAGCCTTCTCCCTGCTCCCAGCACACCTGATCAGTTAACCAACAGCCATTCTGTTGAGGTTATAGCATGGAAAAGGGGTACTCCAGGACCAGGGTTAGGAACCTGTGGTCTAGAATGTGCTAAAGGACAACCTCATGCATGGCTCCTTCTTCTACAGGAGGTCAGTTCTAATGCTGTATGGTTAAAGACAACTGTCAATTCTGCTCCTATCTTGTTTAGGTCCTGAGTGCTAATTGGAGAAAGTGGGCCATTGTGGCCATCTTTTCATCTCTTGTGAATATCCACTAATCAGAAACAGTATCTAGGCATGTAACTGTCAAAGTAGGAGTATTAAGGAAGTTTTACTGAACTGTAAAAGAAGACCTACTTTCATTTTTAAAGATTTACACACACACACACACACACACACACCTATATGAAAGGCAGAGAGCAAATGTAAAAGATTTAAATTTAATGCTCGACCAAGAGCAGGAATTAGAAAAAAATATCTTCACATACAAGTTGTTGGCAGATAAATTCTCAACTCCTGAAACAATGAGAAAAGAATTAAACAGCCATAAATTAGCCACAGTAAATCCCAGAGCTTCACAATTATATCTTTAAGATTTAATGCTAATGTTCTTCTCGAATTAGTAAAATAATAATTACTGAACAGAATGAACCCTCCGACCCTTCTAAGAACTACACCGATACTGAGTGGTAGGCAGACTTCAGTGTCCCTTAATTTTTTTTTTTTTCCTTGACGCCTCTTTATTTTGTTATCTGTACAAGCATGGACATCAAGTCTTATTTCCTAATTAGCCTGCTTTGCTTTTTGCATGACTAAGTTTGAGGAGACAACTTGGGCAGATGTGAAATGTTGTTTGATACTGCACAAACCAACCAGTGAGACTTCACAAATTAAAATCTTTTTTTTTTTTTCCAAAAAAAAAAAGAACCACAACTTTAAAGATTTTCTTTTTATATTAGCGCAGGATGAATTTCACCTTGCTGTGTAGCAATATTCTTGGTCTGTATAGCCTCATGATCTCCAAACATGACCCAAACACTTTAAAAATCATCAACGGACCAGATTTTAGCCTGACTTGTAGCCTCTACAGGGGTGTGGATGACGGTGAGTAATATGATGTGTTGCTTTGCGCAGGACACTAACAGAAAAGAGCTGAATGTAGTTGTTGATGAGATCTTCCGCAACACACGTCTCTTGAGGTGCATGTCCTCCCGTCTGGAAGAGGCAGGATGAGAAAACACATGCCAGACTCTGGGTTTTCATCTGGTTTATGTGAGAGCAGCTCTGAATCCTGGTGAAAACACACACAACTTGAATTAAACACATACATTAATACTGAAAGACAAACCTAACCTTCACATGTGCCAATCATATGTGCATAAACGAATTGTAAGTGACTTCTTTTGTATCAAAGTGTATGGTTCTGAAAAGGACTTTCTGTATAGGTGTGTGTGTGTGTGTGTGTTCATCATCATCAAACACAACACACCAAACAGCCAGGTGCAAATATGAATTATGTCAGTTTCTGAAGAAAACAAAACAATAAGTATGTATCATCATTGGGGAAACATTAGTCCACTATCCAAATCTGCCAAGAGGGCCAATTAAGCTCTCTCCAAACAATTAAAGTCATTTCTGAATATTTCTCACAGTCTGACAAGCCCACTGAGGTTTTATAGGAAAGCATTCTCTGAGAGCTTGTAAAGCAGACTTCAAAGCAGCTAACAAATCAGAAAAACCATAAAGTGTAAGTTTATAATGCCTAGAGTTGGTGGTGACTCAGAAACTTTGTTCAAAGAAGTGCCACAGAAAACAATGAAGGTAAGTGGATGTTTAGAGTGTGTGTGTGTGTGTGTGTGTGTGTGTGTGTGTGTGTCTCACACACACATATGGACATGTCTACGACGTTATCGCGGCGGTCTCAACTAGACAACTAGAACCCATTTGAGACTTATAAGGTGGAGTACTTCTTAACTCTGTCCTTCTCACTCACTTCATCTGAAACAAAGCATGACAGTTAGAAAATGTGTCAGTGCTGCACGTAACCGTTCCATAAGTTATATAACAGTGTTATATAAAGGACTGAGCAGTGATGCTTGAGTACAAGTAAAGACTGCTGGGCAATGACTCAAGCAAAAGTAGGAGACGACTGCTGGCATACATGCTGCACTGTATCTCATATTATTACATGTACTTGGCTAAAGTGAATAGAGCACTAGGAACTTTATACCATGTGAACAAAAACAATCTTCTTCGCGTGACAGAGTAACGTGTTGTTACAGTAAGTAAACATATTAACAATAAAGACAAACACAATATATGCTTCAGTACAGCTACAAAACCGAAAGCCATCTGGAATATTGATCTGTATCGTGATTCAGATGATAGGGGTTTTTCCCACACTGCTGTGAGCGTATGAGTGTCATACGGTCATTTACGCCTAGGTGAAATAATTCCAACTTTGGTGAAGAGGGCACTTGTGACTAGCAAACACTTCATTTGGTAAAATATTGTCTGTGGGAACAATGTATGTTTGTATCACTGACTCATTATTTGGCTTTCGCACACTTCAGACAGTCCAGTGTAATCAGCCCACTACAAAGACATTATCCGAATATTTACCTGGTATATTTAATTTGTCATGATTTATATTTTATATATGTATATTTAATTTGGAAACTGATCAGAAATATTGTGGCGCAACAGAAGAGTTTGTCCTATCTGGCGAGCACCACAGCCATCCATGGCCAGGAGCCAAGGGAGCAAAATTGGCTTTGTTCTCTGGGTAGGTGGGATGGCATACTCTGTCTCAATCTCAGGGACACTAGCCAATCATGGGCATGTTTCTTGGAGGAAACACCTGTTAGCCTTTATCTTCCCTAGTTGGTGGCTTTCGTATGATAGGGGAGAGCTGGCTGGTGGGTAAGGGTTGGTTGATGACCAAATTAGGAGAAAATGGGGACGTGACGATCCTTCGCTTTAAAAAAACCAGTAGTAGTCTCAGGTACAGTGTGTGCAGTTTTATAAGGAAATGAGCTGTAAGTGTTGCTGAGCATCGTGCAGAAGCAGCCGCAGTTCTTCTGGAGACTTTGACTGTCGCATTTGCTTCTTATTTTTGCAGCAAAATCCAGCAGCCTTCATTATGTTATTTGACTGAAAAGTGTCTCTTATGTAATGTGCTGCTTTCTTTACTGACATACAACCATTTTTCTGTAACATTTAATTTTGTTCTGGGAAAACTGTTTGGGAATCTGAAATGTTTTTGTACTGAATCTGTAATGTAGAAGTCATAAAACAAAAATCGATAAAGTTTGTACTAAAAAAAAATAGGGTGTCTAAGACTTTTGCACAGTACTGTAGGTTAAGCAACAAAATATTTCTATATTTGTTTCAATACGAATACTAACCAAGGGCAGAAATCCAGTAAGGGTAGAGCTCTTTGGCTAATAAAGCATCCTCACAATTGGACAGGAAACCTTTGAGTACATCTGTTACATCTTCTAATCGATGATCCTGAACTCGAAGCTTAACATTTCGTGCGTCTCTGGTGAACTCCTCCAGCAGTTGGGCCACACGTTTTGGGTCTCCGTTCTTCTGATAGATGCCCTGATGACACAAACCTGGGGTCAAAGGTCAATGTAAAAGTTAGCTTTGAAAATAGATAACACTAAAAAAAAAACCTGAGAGATAAAATATAATTTACCGTATTGAGTGACGAAGGCAATACAGCTGTCAATGATAATAGGGACGTCGTTTTTGGTCAGCTGTTGATTACTCAGTGCTCTGCCGTCTCTGCCCGCAGCTAACTGGATGGCAGAGTGCCATAACGTGAAGTCCTGTTTAGTGAAGCCATGAATGTAGATTGTCCTGCACCACATATACACACAGAAAAGCATGATGGTTCACAAGTCCAATTAAGTGTCATTATCAACTAAAGAAGAGATTCAAGAAAAAAAAAAAAAAAGCATGGTTCAAGTTCAATAGCCTTTCAGCAATAAAAGAGATTACCTGCCACTCTCAACCATGAGCAGGACCTGAATCCGCTCATCTCCTTCCGAATGAGTGGAGACAGCTATAAACACATCAACAAAAATTGAAAGGGTGAAGATAAAACAAGAGGAAATAATGTACAAAACCAGTCCAATACTTTAGGTGAATGTTGAGTCTCTTTGGGAGACATGGTGCATATTGTTACTGTTTTGCATTTGGCTGAGAGTAAAACTCCTGTTTGAAGCAAGTGGGGCAGAAAGCTCAGTGTTGCTGGTCATTATTTCTCCCAGCATGTGCAGGAGAAAGCTGTCTAACGCTGTCTGACCATTCTCATCAAACGCATACAAACACCCCGCAATGCCCTGGCCTATTTACTGAACAACCCCCTTCAACACCTGAGTGCACGCCTTATGACAGATTAAATCTCTTCATCTCTAGCTTCGTCTGCTTCTAAATATCACTGCTTTCTTCCTGGCCCACACTCACTCTCTTACCCTATCTTCTACTGCAAGACAAAGCCTCTATATACAGTATGCAGCGGGTACTAAATATATTGGCTCTACTCCATTTGAGGTCTGAAACAAGAAACTTTTATTTAAAGAAAAAAAAGGGGGGGAAAATCTATGCCTATTGTATTCCCCTGGCTTTAGTTATACAGCGTTGAAAGAAATGAAACATGGGAACATGAGAGAGGCAAAAACAAGGTACCTTAATTAATTCCAGCCATCTTTCAAGAGCAGATAATTTTGTTTACAGCTTTCATTGAATATAAGTTTTAAAAATGTTAAGCACATAACCCTCATTAAGTACTGTTATCTGGAAATGACAAACACTCACAATAATTAATTAAAAATAACAATCTCTCCATCCTGACCTACTCCCTTGAACCTTTACAGCAAATTATGCCTGGGGTAAAATGTTGTTCATGCAAAAATAGGTCCAATTGTGCAGTAATTAATATTAGAGCTGGAGGAAATCTTTATTGCAATCTGCAGTTTGTCAGTTGGGTAAAGCTCAAGGTAACAACAGAAATCAATGCAGAATCTTCCATCCTAATAATGATTAGTAGAACATCAAAATAATAACGATCGTTAGAGGTGCGTTTCCGAACTACAAAAAATAATTAGAGAATTTTTCCAATTTTATTAAATGAACTCTAGAGTTCACAGTTGAAGATAAGAATAACGACTGCATTTTTATAAGTGTTCTCAAGGACAGAAATGAGGGTCAAGTGGTAGATATTTGTTAGTCTTTGTTATAAGCAATGTTTTACAGATCCTTTAGACAGGATACAAACACAGTAAGCCTGTGCTCCACATAAAACCCAGGTCGCTACAGAACAGCCAGTGGGTCATCCAGCTCATTTTCAGACACAGCACCTCTGCTTCCTCTGTCTCAGCCAGCTGGAGTCGGTTCCCCATGAGCGTTACTTTTATGCTTCTCTAAGGACGACTGTTCCAGCAGTTAAAATTCAAAGAGAGTTCCACTGACTCACAAGTCTAGCCCCAGGATCCCTCTGTCCTTTTGGTTTCTTAAAAAAAAAAAATTTAAAAAAAAAAAGAAAAAGAAAGAAATGCCCGAACTGCCAACAACCCACCTGAGTTCTCCATCCTGACACTGAAATATGGGCCATATTCATTTAACGCTTTAAGTCCCAGCTTATACATCAGTTAAGTATTGGGTCTGGTGGGTTTAAGATCATAATTCTTACTGCCTTGTTTACTGGCTCACAGTTATCCACTATCTCAGATTGGTATCTCAAAGTAAACAAGGCAAGCCAGGAGCAGACAGTTCAAAATATGTAATAGTACCATGACAATTTAATGTCCAAAACTGTAATGCTACTGTTATTTTTCATGGTGATAAGATATGAATAGTCAGTAAGTTGGAAAAATGTGGCACACATGAATGCTTAAAGTTACTCTCTACCTAGTATTTGAGTTCAAGCAATGCTGCCAACCACAAAACCCTATAACAGGGAGTGATACAAGTCTCTGCCTACCACTTAAATACCAGTCCAGTGTACACTGGTGTAGAAGAGTAACTAAACCAGAAAGTTGTGATGCAACTAAATGGAAATGAACAAGGTCTTTTTACAGCTTACACGAACAGATTCCAGCCCACATATCACTGGCCATGCCAATGCTAAACACGGTCTGGTTTTTATAAGGAGATGTTACGGGGGCAAAGAAAGCTCAGGTCAGCCACAAAGCTTTGCTATGTCTGTGCTCTAATCCTGTGTCACAGAGATTCAGCCCTCCAGGGGCCCTGTTCCAGACCCAGAGAGATCAGAGACCAAATGGACGTGCGTGTATTATTTGATAACACTCCATGTCTAAGGTGATGTAACCTATGTGGCATCCTCACAATCCTACCACAAGTACAAGGGCTTTATATACCAGATACATGGTTACACCTTGAGTGGATTACATAAATATATACCTTATAACACATATTATAACACGTATATAATCAGCTTTTCAATACCTCACTCCCTTTCTCAGGTGTCCTGACCATATAACAACCAACTCCACAAACCTCTAAGTCCTGCAGAGTAGTGATCCATGGCAGAAAAAACTGACTGTATAAAGAAAGTGCTGGCAGCAGTTATAGCTGATAAAGGAGTTAATGAAGGTTGTTGAAAAGAGAAAAAAAAAACTGTATTGTCTTCAATAATGCAAAGCAACATAGGAAATTCTCATGTACTAGCATTGTTTGTGTATCACCCTTAATTATGCTACACAGTTGTAACATAATTGATTAACAATGCTTTAAATTTTTGTCTTCAGCTGCCGAGTACGTGTCAAGTTAAAAAACCTGTTAAGAATGTCAGCGTGAAGCGTGACTGGCCGAGAAGGAAACATTTCAGAGAGAACGTGGGATCAGAGTCAAAGTGGCTCGCAGAAGGAATGCCAATGAGATGAGCAATTGAGGAAAGCAATACTCAGACAGGTGCAAGTCCTGAGCATGTAACTACAGTGAAATGGTTTGGAAAATTGACTCCTGACAACATGATTATTAGACTACGTATATAGAGTTGGATAGCCATTCATATAATGCCCACTCTAGCATCAGATTCCTGTTCTTTGCTGACAGGAGTGGACCCCGATGTGGTCTTCTGCTGTTGTGCATTCTGAGATGCTTTTCTGCTCAGCATGGTTGTAAAAAGTAATTTCATTTATCATAGCCATCCTGTAATCTTAGCCAAAGATTCTCCTCTGACCGCTTTCATCAACAAGGCATTACCGCTGGCAGAACTCTGACTCACTGGATGATTTTTGCACTCTAGAGACAGTTGTGTTCAAAAGCACAGACGATCAGCAGTTTCTGAAATATTCAAAAAAGCCTGTCTAACACCAACAACCATGCCATGGTCAAAGTCACTGAGATCACATTTCTTTTCCCCATACTGAAATTTAATGTGAATATTAACTGACGTTCTTGACTTGTATCTGCATGAATTTATGCACTGCTGCCAATTAATTGGCTCACTGGACAATTGTATGAATAAAGAGGTGGCAGGTGTATATAATACAGTGGATGGTTAGCGCAACAGGGAAAAGCCAAAAGAAGAAGAAGAAGACGAAGAAGAAGAAGAAGAAGAAGTTAGCACAACATCAAACACTGCTCTTCACTTCATTTTGGTGTTCATGTGTGTTTGCGTGTTCTTACTAAGTTCCTGCAGGCGTTTGAGTTGTAGAACCACCTCGTTTGTGTGCTCGTCAACAGGATGAAGGAACAGTTCAGAGCCGACTAAAGAGAACCATCCTTGTTTCCAATGATAAAAGTCATGACCCTCCTTATAGTACAAACGACCAATCAGCTCACAGTCCTTCTTCAGCAAAGAGTCCACCCTCTCAGGGTCCAAACACTGGAGACAGAGAGAGAAGGAGAGATAGAAAGGGGGGAGGGGAGAGAGAGAGAGAGAGAGAGAGAGAGAGAGAGAGGGAACAAGACAAGAAAGTGAGCAAGAGATACCAAGTAATAACCATCCTTCTGACAGAATATGATGGACAGATAAAATAACTGCTCTGAAGTTCATTACACAGCCAGACACAGTGAAGAGGACATAAATTGCAAGGCAGATATTTTCCAGCAGAGAGGAACTCTAGTTAACCCCTGAGTTCCATTACTTTAGGAAGTTTCAGTCTGAGTGGGAGGACATAGACGAACTTTTAACAGCTGAAGCCACAACGTCAGAAAACTCTTCCCACATAGGCACTGACACTTGCATCAGTCACATGGAAACACAGTGACGAAGAATAACACTTTCTCTTCCACGTGCACGCACACCAATTATTACGCAACTTCAGCTGCTGCTTTGTCTAGACTATAAGAAAAGCAAAAAGATGTTTTGAAGGTTGGAGCATGTGCTTTTTATCACACACAGTTACCATGCAAGAAAATGGTGAAGACTGGATGATGGCTGGATCTCTCTGAAAGAGCAGAGAATTTTTGTGGGGATAAAATATTATTTTAAGCCAGGAACAGATACAGACTATACTGACTAAATGCATTTTTCTACTCATATATGACATTTTTCTGTGTCAATCTAACTTGACAATTTTTGTATGCTGTGTACATCATAAGCAACACCTCCACACTGCTGACAGAAAAGTCACAGTTCAGCTCTAACTGATGCTGCTATTGCATAAAAGGGAGCAGTAGGCTACACTAGGCTTCTATGCATACTGTATTACAATACTCCTCACATTACACAATTAAATCTTCACTTGCATCAAAATTTACTCATGACCTTTGACAGCTCAGAGGAACAGATCCTTTTAGCCAAAGATTTGTCCACAACAGGAAAATAGCGTCTAAATCATGTCAAATTTGCACACAGCAAGCCCGGATTAAATCTCCTGGGTTTGGTTGTGAGAGTGTGACTGTCCAAATCATCTACTTCTCATCAAACATGGGCGCGTGACTTCTAATCCTGTGCCGACTAATGAATCATTCCCTCACTTCAATGTATTTTGGACTGAGGGCATTATGGTGTAGGCAGTCTGTTTAACCCCCAGTTATACACACTGTAGCTATTGGATGATTACTCTAAGGTGCAAATTTTAAAAATACAACTTCTCTGTTCTATGTATCCATTTGCTCTGTTCTATGTATCCATTTATAGGGCATGAATGACTAAGAACGTGCATGTGTGGACCCTTTTGGGATATTTCTGGAAAAGGAAAACTGTTTTTTTTTTTTCAAAATATTTCCTTTTTGATTACTGAGTTTAATGTTAGGATTAGATTTACAACAGGGCAAAAAAGTATTTAGTCAGCCACCAATTGTGCAAGTTCTCCCACTTAAAAAGATGAGAGAGGCCTGTAATTCATCATAGATACACTTCAACTATGAGAGACAGAATGGGGGAAAGAATCCAGGAAATCACATTGTAGGATTTTTAATGAATTAATTGGTAAATTCCTCGGTACAATAAGTATTTGGTCACCTACAAACAAGCAAGATTTCACAGACCTGTTACAACTTATTTAAGAGGCTCCTCTGTCCTCCACTTGTTACCTGTTTGAACTCGTTATCAGTATAAAAGACACCTGTCCACAACCTCAGTCACACTCCACACTCCACTATGGCCAAGACCAAAGAGCTGTCAAAGTACACCAGAAACAAAATTGTAGACCTGCACCAGGCTGGGAAGACTGAATCTGCAATAGGTAAGCAGCTTGGTGTGAAG